>JAGDQP010075829.1:0-10119 GCA_022664845.1 Lepisma saccharinum
AATGAATAATGCTCTTTGAAAATCAGGGGTTAGGGGAGTGGGTGGATGAAATTTAGAACCTACTTGAACCTGCAATTTGTTGAGAATGAAATGTTCAAACTGGAGAGGGTTCAGATGATATTTACCATTCGTTGCTGTATTTGCTACGAATCCAATGACAAGTTTTTCGGTACGCTACCCAAAAATAAATTATCAATATTAAATGAAGTTACATTTTGTGGAATAGTAATGATTCGTGTTTCCACTCTAGTGAGTGGTAATTTTGAAGTATTTTTTTCCATGTAAGAATTTAAATGAAGAGATAAGTCAGCAGAAATAGTAAGACGACGTGCATATAATACAACTTCTTGTAAAACAACTTTAAAATTTGAATTGTCAGCAGCCACTAAACAAAATGAATCTTTATTACGAAACAGTTTTATACGCAAACTTACTTTATTTGGGAGTATACGATCTAAGTTGGCAATATCTGTAAAGAGACGTCCAAACATTTCAAAAGGAGCACTACCACTAGTAATTTGCATTCTTTTACGAAAACCAGCATTATTTTCATCAAGACTATTAAATTGTCCAGCAGTATCTTTATGCCATAACGCACATGTGAGATGAGTTTTCGAAGCATCTTCAGAGTAATTAAGTATTGATTCTAAGAAAGCTCGAATAGCATATGAGCCAGAAGAGGAAGAAATTAATTAATCATTTAAATATACATTGACTTGACTGAACATAGAATGAAGATAGTTATTTACTGGTGCTACAACATCAGTTTGCACTGCTGGTTGATCGCCTTGTGCTGGCTTATATACTTCTAAGTTATCACCATTAGCTTTTGTTATTTTACAACGTACGTACAAGTACAATTATGCAGGATGAATATATCTCCAACATCTCCCTGAATCACAAATTCAATGGGGCCCTCTGAAGTAAGTGTAGAAATAGGATGATAATCTTGCATACGAGAAGATTCAATAGCAGTTTGAGTCATGGGGACAGTTTGCAAATCAAATTCATTAGTACAACACTCCTTACTTGATACAGAAAGGAAATACATTTTATTACCTAATTAAAAATATCCCTTTCACGATAAGACTTCCTCCTCTTTTTCTTCTTTCTTTTCTTAATTATTGGTGGTCGAACACGTTTAGGAAGACGAAGAGCTTTTCGTTGACGCGCCCGTCGTCTACCACTACCACTAAGCAACTGATTAATTTTATTTTCCGCTTTTGTTCTTAAAGATGAACCCGCCTGATGTACTCTACTTTTAACTGATTCTTTGAATGGACGATTTTCTAATACATCTCCTGCAACTTGCATTCCTGTTTGTAATGCTTGTCGACCAATTGCTTTAGCTCCTTGTTTAATAAGTGGCATAGCAAATCGAAAGAGACCTCGAAATAATCCCCCTACTCCATGACCACGCTGATAAACTGGTCCAGCAAAGTAAGGGATGCCTCTACCAAAAAGTGGAACTTTCATTTTCATGAGTGTTGTTGAAAGTGAAGTGTTATGGTCAATGTCCCAGATGCGAATGAAATATTTCGCCCTGCATGGTCCTTTAGTAGTATTTCAATTGTGTCAAATGAAAGTTTACTTAAAAGAAAATAATGTACATTCTGAAATGTTATTGTCTGTACTTTACCATAATTACTATCAGACATGGCTACAATACGTAGTAAGGGTGCTAATGTATCACCTACAAATTGAGGCTGTACAAGGTCAGTGTATACAAATACTTGGTGTGGATACCCAATGTCAATGTAAGGCTGTTTTTGAGCTCATTTTTATTTTAAAAGATTTATATCAGGTTCGAACCCTAACTGTAAAGCAAGTATGGGTGAAAGATAAAGTGATTTAATGTTTGCATTTGTTTTAATAGTAATAGTATTTGAAAAATCAAAGTAAATTAAGGTTGGAATGATTTATGCCATCTCTAACAATGATGGCATAAAATAATAATATCCTGGTGATATATATTTTACATTATCGCCATCTATTGTTTCATACTACATAATATTTTGACCTTCAGTTACATTATAGCAAGTTAAGGGAATATGAATTTCACTAAGTCCTACCATCCACGATGAACTATTAAGAAGAATACGATGATTTAAAATATTTTAAAATGTGATGGATGATTATTGCTATATGTATTTGTACTAGTATTTGAACTAAGTGTAATGTAAAACTATCATCCGTACTTTCCGAAATCATTTCTTCCGCTTAAAGTGAAGTGTAATGTTCGAAGTACCAAATTGAAATGGTAAGTTTTCTCCCTGTTCATCTTTAAAGTCCACATGTAGAGTATCAACATATTTTTTTCTACTTTAATATAGTGTGGACGATCAAATACAAAAGAATGCATTTTACCATATTGATATTCATAGATACTAATTTTGCGAAGGAGTTTACCAAGGACAGGTTGATCTTTTACAATGCCAAGACAAACATTAATTTCAGAAGGAATATTATAATCGAGGTTACATTCAAATGGTGCACTAACATTGAAAAACATAGGTTTTCGTTTTTCGGATTTCGGTTGAAAATGTACCCCAGCTATTTGTACATATGGATTACTTGAGAATCCTAACAAATTTTGTAAACCACCAGTCATTCCCACTACATACTGTTTTCTGTGATCTCGTTTATATTTCATGAAAAGTTAATTTTTATCTTTATCATAGTAAAGTGAAAAAATATTATCTTTTTCAATA
The DNA here is from genome assembly GCA_022664845.1 of Lepisma saccharinum. Taxonomy (NCBI): domain Eukaryota; kingdom Metazoa; phylum Arthropoda; class Insecta; order Zygentoma; family Lepismatidae; genus Lepisma; species Lepisma saccharinum. The sequence continues at coordinate 2,712 of JAGDQP010075829.1, forward strand.
CTACTAACATGATCTTCCTTTTCAAAATTTTCAATTATAACGGAACTATTATCATTTTCTGCATGAATATTTTTATTCTCAATACTAATTTGTAATACTCGATCAAGTTGTAGATTTTCTAAAATAGATTTTCCTTGATTTGGTTTAGTATGTTTTGTGATAAGAGGGAGTAATGAAACAATATTTGAAATTGAATCATATCCTGGATAAAAATTAACTTCTTAACGTAATTCACTTTTACCATTAATATGAACAATTACTTGTTCTTCTTTTCGAATATTATAAAACTCCACGGTATACAAACACTGCTTAAGCCTACCACCTAATTGCCTTGTAACTGAAAGGGTTGACATAATCTTGTGGTATAGGATGAAGTCTCATTTTAAAAAACATTATTACCCACATTTGATGGTAATGTGATATAAAATTCATCTTGTTGCTCAGAAGACATCATCATGATGACTTAACAGATTTCCGTTTAACCCATGAATTCATAGTAGGGGGATACTCTAACCATTTCACATATATCCTACCCTTTCTACGTTTCAACAAATTTTCAATTAAAAATGTTTTATTTTTTCCTACAACCACCGCTTGCAATTCTTGTGTGTAAAATATTCCTTTGATGGGATCTGCATTCCAATCTTTAATTTTGTATGTTAGTAGCGTACTTTTAATACGCTCTTTTAATATAAATATTTCCTGAGACCATATTGGTAAATATCCCTTTTCCAATTTGTGTTTATATTTACTAATACGAACATAATCAACCTTTTGAAATGTACATTTACTTTCAACATGTTTTCGTTTTCCATATAATGTTTCCCATACTTGATTTGTATTATATTCATGAACTTCTATAGGAGCAATTTGAATAGTAGAATGTACAGTGTGATTGTAACTATCTACAAGATCGTCAAGTACATTAATGTAGTGATAAGTGTTTTCCGATGTAAAGTACTGTAAATTTTTTCTTTTAAAGTTCGAATAAATCTTTCTACGATTGCAGCGTTCATTTCAGAATGTACACTACAATGATTAATATGATACTTTTCGAAAACACGTTTTATATGTTGATTATAAAATTGTGTTCCTAAATCAGTTTGACAATGAAGTAGCGGCGTACGATACCTACTTAAAATACTTTCAATTGCTCTAGCTATAACTGGACCTGTTTTATTTTTTACCGGAATACAAGTTACAAATCTACTAAATGCATCAACACAACATAACATCTATTTATAGTCATCATTATATTTTCCAACGTTTTGCATATCTGCTAAATCCATTTGCAATAATTCATTTGGTCCGCTTACATAATATCGTTTTCGTGGAAAATTTTTACGAACAGTGGCATGTAAAGTATATGTATCTTGTGAAGCTAACCAGTTTTTAATGTTATTCCTTTGTAATCATGTTTTTGCTTGTAATTTAGAAATACTTCCGAGAGATGTTGGATCCGAATGTGTATAATACAATTTTGATAGTGACATATTTAAAACTTGTAGTGTTTATAATTTTTGAAAATATTTTTAAAATTATTATTATTATTATTACGGTTACTCCTTTTTTTCTTTTGAGAAATATTTTTCCTCCTCTGCTTCTTTTTCCTTTGAGAAATAAAAGGAACAATACTACTAACAGCACCAGCACCAAATTGAAAGTTGATTAATTCATTAGGAAGATTAATATCTCGAAGAAATGACTTAAACACTTCAAGCCCTACAGGATGTTTTGATGTACGTTTTCGAATAACATCATGTATGAGATCAATAATATTTGATCCTGGGAGTACGTTATTATCTATGCTTACTACACCACTCTGATCCCAACTGATACGATTTGAAGTGAGCAATATGTTTAATAATGTTGATGTTTTTCTCACTATCGTTTTTGACATCGATTTTAAAATTAATTAAAATAAAGGTAGTGATTTAGTACTAGTTCCTTCCTGATCAAAAAGGGGTATTGCGATAGGCTTTTGAGCTGAGGGAGTATGATCCCAGTATCTGTGTAGTGCTTGTTGATATAATTTCCATTTTTGTTCTATTGAAAGATCAGTATGATTTAAAATATCAGACATTTCTTGATCTAAACGTTCTTGTTGAGAAACGCTAGTTTTTATTGAAGAAACAAGTTGACTGGAAGCATCTTCAGGTATGAGTATCATTTTTTGAAACTGTGAGTGAGACATGTTAACTTCTAAATAAACTTCCAGCCACAGCACTTAAAATAGGTCCTACTAATAAAGGTAATAATGCTCCACCCTTTTGCATTAATAGTTTAAGTTTACTTTTTAAACTTGAGCGCTTAAGAAAGAGAGCACGTAACGTCATTTTATGACGACGTAGTCTTTGTTTGTGATGATGAGAGAGTTTTATGTCACCCTTTAAAAGGTTTTTACCAAGTTCAGCAACAGTTCGTATTAAGTTACTGGATGCATGTTGAAGTAATATTTTACCCTTTTTTCCCCTTACACTTGCAAACAGGATTAGCTCATTGTAATGAAGTTTCAAGTTTGACATCCTAACAGGAACTAAATAGAAATTGATTAATTCGCATGCTGTTCATGTGTGTACACATACATATTTTTGCCTGGAAAAATATTTACTCTAATTCGCAAAGCATCATGGATTTTTTTGTGTTAAATCAAAAAGTAAATATGAGTGCGGTTTCGCAGTAGTTTTTTCAAAAACTTCCTTGAAAAGGATGCTATGATGAGGCATAATTTGACTTCCTAAATAGTGAATTTGTTATCTCGTGGATTTTTAAAAATTACGATATAGTGACTATTTAAAGGAATGTCTCGAGAATGTCTTACATTAGGAAATAAGTTTTGAACTATAAAGATAACTGATCAATTTTTATGATGAGCATATTTCGTAAACAAATTACTGACGCATCCATTTGTTTCATTCATTAAATCATCTAAAATAATTAATAGTTAGACTGAATTTTAAAATTATTCATATCTGGTATTCCTCTAATAAATCGAATATTATTAAATGATGTTGGAAGATTTGGTACTATCGCACCATAGCACCAAACAATTTCTTTGAGGTGGGTTGTGAACATTTTATCCCTATATTGTTGCAATTTTCTAACAAAAGTAGTTTTCCCTGAAAGGGATGGTCCGCTGATCACCATAGTACAAGGGTGTTGAAAGGGCAACATCTTAATACGGAATGAAACAATTATTTAAAAACATTTATTTCCTATTATATCATCCTGAGGGGAACACACACACACTTACATAAAAAAGGATTCAACCATTAAGTTTTTTCGTCGTTTAAAGCCATACGGTAGTGTGTGAAAGTCATCTTTGTCATTTATATCTTTTAGTTTTCTTTTATTATTTACAATTTGATGTGTCTTATGTTCAGGTATGCTCACAATTTTATACCCAGGCAACGTTCTGATCGTATTTGGGTTCGTCACAACTTTCTTTTCATATTTCTGCTTCACTAAATTATAAAAATGGTAAAAATCGATCACTTTTCGCTCCCGTTCATTTAAAGTAATGCCCCTAATCTTACAAGTATGCCTAAACTTTTCTTCATCTTCCCTCAATTCCTTTCCCTTAAAACTATAATTTTTCGGTCCCAACCATACGAATTTCCGAATCTCCCACCCCAGTTCAGTCTCATTAGTTAATTTGCCCAAATAGTTCCCAGTAGGTAACCTGAGTAGTTGATAGAGTCAGTGCCTTCCTTTTTTGCACATACATGTTAGAGTCAATGTCACCATAGAGTAGAAATTCAATACCTACAGCCTCCATTAATTCATATAGTCTAAGTCGTGCCCAGGATGATACAAAAGCAGCTAAAATGGGATTAGAGAAGGCGTAAGGTGTATGTTATTACGAGTTTGCTTTGCCCAATAGGAACAACGGATTGAACTTGTAAATGCGGCACTCTAATAATTTCTAAAAATGAGTGGGCATCAGATACAACCCTGGTCTGAGGTAAATCTGTTCTCTGCCCCCACTTCCCAAACACAGAATTTAAAAATAGTTTTGCGATATACCTCAGACCAGCATTATAACTGATTTTATCATACTCGAGCGTTATGCAGCATAGTATCGAATGTAAGACTGTTTTTCCTCCTCAGTCTTACATTCAGAGGGAAAGCCACTAGCTGCTTGCTTCATTTTCAGGAAAGTATTTACATAGTCCTTGAAAACCCTATCAGTCATTTTAAACTCCCAAATTTCATAAGTTTTAAGAACTTTATAGCCCTTTTTAATAGCTATATGTAATTCGGTAGTGCAAAAGGTCCCAATGAAGCTCCGCTGTTGCTCATCATGATTACATTCCCCTTTCTCCATTGCTTCCATACAAAGCCTACAAAGTCCAAACACTAGACGTTTGTTTGCATTGTATGGAAGGATCGGAATGTCTAAATTCTGTGGAGCTAAAACCTTACAGAATATAACACCATGGATATCCTCTGGCTTCGGGATATCTTTTCCTCTGTGAATAATAGGCTTCCCAGTAGGAAGAGGCTTCCTCGACATTACCCATGGATAGCGAGAAGTAGCATCTACGTAGCTAATGTACTCATCATCTTTGCATTCATACAATGCACGAAAACATTCAGTTCTCCCTTCCTTTCCTTAGGAATAAGAAAACCTTCAATTTCCTTACATTGCGTTTTAATGAAATCCTGAATGTAAGGGGAATTCCGTACTTGCTCATTCCACTCATATTCTCAGATTTCAATAACTTTTAAACCACACTTTTCTAAATATTGTTTCCGAATCTTTGTTGCTTCATACCTGTTTTGCAACGTCACACGTTGTTCGTCATCCAAAGGATAATGACGAAGCTGTTGAATACAGGTATGACCGTGCCAATAGCACCCATAATACTCATAAGCTGTACTATTTTTCTCGTCATAACCATCCAATTTATATCTACCAACTGGTACTTCGCCCCCATTAGCAATGGTTTGAATACTAACGTTTGAGTCAAGAGACTCAAAATACTTCCATTGTAAAGATCTTTTACTAAAATGATTACCGTATTGGAATGCCATTGGAGGAAAGACGTAGATGGTATTCTGTGGTAGGTATAAAGACCTGAAACATTGCATTGCACTGACTGCAATAGTACAGGTCTCGAGAAAACATTGAATACCACCTGTATTCTGATCAATAAGATTCGAAAACTTAATCACAGCTTGTGTGAGAAGGAATACATTGTTCTGGCAAGGCTCAAGCATTTCTTTCTGCATGTTGAACGTCGAACCTTTAACTGTAGCATACCACTCTAGAAAAGCCTTCCCTTCTTCCTCGGATTTGGAATCTAGGTCATAAAAATCGATGATAGGCCATGCTCCTACATGATTCTCGTTTTCTTTCGTATTAAATAAAAAGGGGAAGTCACCCTTCTTAAGTCTTTCTTGTAATCCCATGGTTTTCGGTAATTTTGATAGCTTTTCCCCTAAAAATAAAAAGCTGTCCTTAAAAGAAATATTTGCCACCGATAATTGTATAATCTTTTGACCTTGTCCAATAATATTAAGGGAATAGTTTTGTTTTTCAATAAGATCCCTTGCTACTAGTAAAGTATCAAAACGGGAACTATTATGTGCAATTCCCACCACTCTCTCGAACTTTGGACCTTGACGAAGGACGTGGATGATAAATGGCTGCATGTCATAAAACACAAAGTCTCTATCACCTTGCGCATTACCACATACTAAACATTTATACTACACTTCCTTGTCCTTACATTCGTGACAGCGGTGAGAAGCACAAATTAAGTTTGCACAATGCTCACTTTCTCCCTTTTCATTCTTTGCTAGTAGTTGAGTTTCTACATCGAAAACAATGTGCAAGAAGTTTTTAATAGACTTCTTCCGTAACTTCTTAACGAAACAGAAGTCCGTCGGTTCAACATGCGTCAGACATATATTACAAAAACGTTCTCCACAAACGTGATCAGTTTTTCGACGACGAGAATCAATTTTAACTCCACACTTTGGGCAAAGTTTCACGTAGTAACATAAGGGCTTACGATTCTCTTCCATACTATGAGTGCGATAGCACGAAAGAGTAGGAAATGTTCTTAGACAAACGCCACATTGAATATTACTCTCTTCATCATCATCATCCCTAATGATATGTCTCTCCTCACACATTTCACATTCATACTCACACCTATGTTGATATCGTTCGTGATAGGGGTTAAGACAATCCGGACAATACCCCTCTTTATCCAGAAAGGACTTTATACAAGAAATGACTACGTAATGCTGGTTTCCATAAAACAGGAATAGCTTTTTACTAGAAATAGCACTCTGCACCCGATACCATATAGTAAAATCCCTTGTCAATGGAGTTCGTACATAAACAACAATTTGGTAAATATCACCAAAATGAGTTTGGAACTTGTCTAATTCCTCAACACCCCCTACATTTTTCCCTTTCAAATCGACATCTGCAGCTTTACATAGGTCTTTGCCTTTCTTCATCCAAAACATTGGTGTTTTACGCATATAGAATGCATTATTCCTTGATTCTTTTGTCTGTGGTGCTCTAGTTCGAGCCAGACAAAGTGCTCGCGCGAGGCAATCATACTCCCCAACGCCGGGGATGCTCGGAACGGAAATGATATGTTTTTCTAAGTACTCCTCCATTGGGAGATACTTTTTATCATTCGGTCGACCCTGTCCACGTATCGGATCCGTAATATGACACTTGATCGTCATTCTTTCACCAAGGAGAAATACCTCGTTTGAATTCAAAATATTTTCCAATGTGGAAAGAATATGATCAAGTGTCATATACGGACGTTTTCTCCAAGGAATATAAACTTTGCTCCCGAGGTTGTCGTTTGAACTGTCTATGGAGACCCCAATGTAACTGTCTTGGTCCACATCTGACAAAAACAGTTCAAGCGAGAAAGTGAACAGGGTCTCATCATATTGTTCGAGGTTTAAAATTCTACCCTACTCTCGAACACCTATGGTAACCTCTACTCCACGTAAAGAGAATCTAGTGTATTCTCGATTTCGGCGGGATATCACTTCAAACATATTTTCTCCTGTTCCATGCAGCTGGGGATAGGAATTCTCATTCACCCACTGACTCGCATCTTCCATTTCTAATTCCGCAATATCCTTAAAAGTATCTCCCTCCCCTTCAAAAAAATCGAAAATCTCGGTACACACTTCATCCCCTCTCTGCGACATTTCCAATACATTATGTGGTTGAGACTCCCCATCCACTTTCACAGCGTTAATGCTTTCCCCATTCAAACTTTCCCTATCAACGCTGTGAAGGTCTGCATGGCTGGTACTAGGAATATCAGGAGCAAATGAAGTACTTGGCATATGAGTAAGAGAATTAGTGGGAAGAGGATAGGTAGAGGTAGAGGGAAGAGGTTCATCCGTAGATGTAGTG
>JAGDQP010075831.1:0-10119 GCA_022664845.1 Lepisma saccharinum
TTTTTTTTTTCAGGATGGTAAATTTGCAAAAGAAATTGCAGACAGCAACTGACCATATTCAGTACTTCGTCTGTCGTCAATGGAAGTTTACCAATTACAATGTCCAGAAGCTTTATGATGTCTTAAGCATTCAGGACAAAGAAACGTTTTTATTCGACGTAAAAGCTATTGACTGGTCAACTTGCATTGGGAATTATGTTTTTGGAATTCGACACTATATATTCAGAGAACACCCCAGTTCACTTCCCGAAGCAAGAAGGCGTTTGTGGAAGTAAGTGATTTTCTTGTGTGTGTGTGAAAATATGCCAGTATGTAGGGAACTTCGAAACAAGAAAAGAAGTTTCTCAGACAAAATTTCGAAAAATCCGTAGTTTCTTGTCTAGAGGCGTTTGAAGATATCGCGATATACTTATCTTCATAAATAATCACCCAATGTTTATGTGTCGGTTTAGCAAATCACAATCGAATTTGTACCCAATACATCTATTTCAACAAAGGTTATGATTGAGGGACTTTCGCAAACATGTTTCCCTACGTACGAATCTCATTGGTAAGAAATTAATCTGTTTTAGTAGGGGAAGTATACAGTCACTTACAATAATAAGTGGAGGTTGGAGCTATAAGAAATACCCGCCTAATCATTCAGGAGAATTGTTTCACTGTACGCCTAATAATTAGACAACCAACATGACAGTACAAATATGCGCGAAAACATGGCATGCCAGGCTATTCCTCCATTTGGAGGAAGAAACAGTGAGTCGTTCAGCATCACTTGGAGAATCACGAGAGAGATAGGTAGAAATTCCATTTACGTTAAGTTCTAAGAGATACGAATTAATGCAAAGAAAATAAAAAATAATAATAATATGGACATCATGCAGGAATCGTCCTTATTCAATATAAAGAAAGTTGTGTTATTGCTCTGTTTTTAGATTTTGATTTTTCACTTAATTCTTTCTTATTTTAGAAAAAAATAGTTTATTGATTTTGTGCCGGATAGATCAGTCGAAGCAAGGTATACTTGGGTAGAGCTGCTTTTAAACCTACAGTCCACCACGGGACTAGATCTTGTGAATAATAATATTATATACTTAGACAAGAAAGGCTCTTTTCATAAATAATGGATCGAAGACAATGAATTAAGATTAACAGAATATATATTATAGAATATTTACAGGTTTTGATAACTGAAGCAAAAAATCGTGGAGAGTGGAGGCAAGAGGCGTTTTTGTTTCGGACAACAATCGGCGTCTATTCCAATAATGATACGCAGAAAATTGATTCCTCTACCTATGAAATTAACTGACTTACTTTAAAAACGGGACTTGAACCTTTAACAAGGACATGAGTAACGTTTGAGACCTGAACGTACCCCTCGAAAAAAATAAGCCAATTTTCAAGAAGTACTTCTTACCAACTTACGCACACATCTGCATTCGGAGAATCGTTAAGCGATTCCTGCCGCTCGTCATTAACTTGACGCCAGTGAGATTCGAATCAATCAGCCTTGGGAACGTCACGACTTTGGACATGAAGTTCCCAGCGTGATTAAACTGGAACTCACACAGGAATCGACTGGTCATCCTTCCTTCTTTCATCGGTGTGCATGGATCAGCTTCGATAGGGTGTACATATGAAAATTCCCCCAAACATCAATAATAAAAATTACAAAATCGCAGAAGTGTTACATAACTCGAAATCGCATCCAGTTCGTCGCATACAAACAAGAAACAGGGTACTTACATGCCGCTGCACAGAAGTCTTCTCGCCCTTTATCCGCCTACCGGACCCTATCTTTACAAAACTAACATTTCAAAAATTCTAAGTTTTAAAATCAAACTCGAACGCTGGGAATCGAAGAGGGCTTTCTCGGAGATGCTACTCCAACCAAATCTGAGAACATACTGTGTCGGTTACCAGAATTTGCTTCTATATATCTCTCTCAGTCCGCGGGGTGAGGGGGGTTAAACTTGACCGAAACGCCTCTTCCTTCCTGACATACTTTCCAGGCCTGGGCTCATCTGTCTGCTGAAAAGTACAAAGGGACACAGCAAAAACAAGTAATTTACAGTTATACCAGTGGATTTTTCCACCCTCTCACTTCCGAAAATACGCTCTGAACCATCCAAATTCTTTTTTCCAGCTCTTGAAAACTTACTATGCTAACATATATGACAAAAATTACAAACAATTAATTATTCTTAACTTACTTCCTTTTCTATTAATACAACGTAGTACCTTTTCGTTTTTCCAGAGATATGATATGCAAATCGAATACAATATACCTTAAATTCACTACACATTTACAAACATATTAATTAAAAAATTCAAACAATTAAATCTGAACACCTAATATTAAAGAATATGATAAGAAAGAATAGATAGAAAGATGGGGAAGGTCGACCTTAGAGAAGGGGAGGGGGGAGAATGAAGAAAAGAATTAACATAATCTTAATAAACAAGGATATATATACTTTCCATATTTACGTAGTTTTACAGATGGTCAAAGTGTCTCGCTTCAGTTGACTTGTTCAAACACACACACACATATATATACATAGAGAAAGACAGACAGAGAAAGAGAGAGAGAGAGAGAGAGAGAACGTACACATATACACATAACCGAACAAAAACAAAGAGAAAAAGAACTAAAGGAAGAGACAAACAAACACGATAAGACTTAAGAACGAAAAAATGCGAGGGAAATTGATATTAATCATGAAACAATTTCATTGATGTATTACGTTCACATACATCTATCAATCTCTCGACTGTCAAATGATTTGCATTTCGCAGCCAGGGCATCATTCTCACAAAAGTATATATTTAAAGGCTATGACAACTGGAAATCAAACATCAATCTACAGACTGAAAGCCCAACAATTTAACTACTATACTACATCGGACTTAGTTTCCTACTTATAATAGTATTTGTCATCGTCATAAGAAAGAAAATTCAAGCCAGTAGCATAGGAAAGTCTTATTCACTAACTTAGAATCTTTGCAAGGTCACTCAGTTTGACGTAATAGTACAGACAGTTTGGATTCTTTCTCGCAAATTCTACCCTTTAGTCATTTCATGAAAAGGAGTTACTAGCAGGACAACTATTCTTGTCCCGAGCAGAGGGCGAACTCGTGTCATGTTCACGTTGATTTAGAAAGCAATCGTGTAAACCATGAACTATTTTTAAACCTGAGAAGATATTGCCAATATTTGTCTTACTAAAAGACCACCAGGCGCCCGTTTCTCAAAACCTTTGGACTAATATTACTAGCCTCCACATTAGTAATATCAGTTCGCTTAACATGTTTCTGTTTCTCAAACTCACAGTTGTAAAATACTACTACATTTCCACGGACTAGTATCTCAAGTGAATGTGATTAGTATTACTAGTGATTCCGTTTCACAAAATATCGGTGTTATTGTCTACACTTGTAACCCACACGAAAATGTCCAAAAGCACTTGCAGACTTGAAGTACACGTAGATTCATCATTAGAATCGAAGATTTACTTTTAATTGAAAAAGTGTAATTGATAAGAGAGTTCGGAAAAGGAATTACATGCATACATTTTCAAATACACTCTAATTTTGAAAAAAATATCATTAATATGGTGTGGTGCATTATTGTATAAATCTACTGCCATCATAAGTATTCATCCGATATCTATGGTGCTAATACTGTAGTCATGTCAAAAGTCACTTATTTTTATATCAATGATTATTATTATTTGTAGTAGGAGTAGTAGTTGTTGTTGTTGATGATGTATTATTATTATTATTTCAAAGGCCGAGGAATTTGTTACATGAACTGCAAAATCATAGAAATCCAATTTTGGCAAAATGTTTGACGAGCATAGGAATAATCCTTGGGACTCAGAAAAGCTGTCGTGAGTGAGTTTGACTGTAATTTGCTAAATTGACTCATCTGGCGTCATTATTTGTTGAAATATTACGTAATTTGTGACGATATCGCAACTTTTTATACTCTTCTAGTTCCAAAATTACCAGGCTTCAAAATTTAGTTAATGGAACTTTTTAGGTCCCCTAAATAGTGTGTGCGATATTTTTCCAACACCTTTTATAAATATATAGTATCTACAGGGTGTTCCAGAAATAACGGCGAGAACTTCGGGAGGTGATTATTTACATTTAAACAAGAAACAAGTTGCTTTTAAAGAAATTTCGAGGGATGCGTAGTTTCGGAATTATGTACATATTTCGCCACGAAAGTCAAAATAGTATTTGCTGGAAGTATGGTTTGACGTTACGAATATTTACACAGTTGCAAGCAAAGATCATTTGGAATAAAACAAGTGAGACAGCATATCGACAGAGGGTTCTTGATTGAATCTTGTTCTTGGAGGGTTATTAAACTACTTGGGTCGCGGTTACTTTTTGTTTCAATTTATGATTTGATGAAAACATAGCAGCTTGTAATCCTTTAACCTGTATTTAAAAACTTATCTCGTAGCAATGCACTTCGTAATTATTCTCTTGGCTTGTGTCTAGCAGCAGATTAATTCTTCTGAAACGGAGATCAAGCGAACAATTAGTCTCAAGACCAAAGGCGATAGCTAACTCTTAGACCTGTAATAAACTTCGTAAAAATTATGTAATTCGGCAATTCCTATTAATCTTCTATATTAATTACGAAACAAATTTAAATACTTCTTACTGGGATAGGAACTTATATACTCTCTTCAATACAATAAAAGCACAGCGAAATACAATAGATATTGAATATATTGTAACGCAATGAATCTTAAAAATGAAGCTTATTAAATCTGTACAATATTTTCTTTAACGCTGGCAATCACCCTCAACAAGGGCTTGTAAGATTTCGTCAAATAGGAAGCCCCGCAAGCAGGACTCCTTTGGCGCCTTGATGCCCTACTGGGAAAGGTATCTATTCTAATTGACAATTAACAACCCTATCAACTAAGAGTTGTCATCCTAAAAATGGAGAGTTGATCATAAACAATAGTACACAAAAAATGGTAAGTCAGTTATTGTGCTCTTACATATATTATTAGTTTCAGCATTAGTAAAACATTTCGTTATATACTGGGTCGCGTATAGAGCTTCAAATCAACGTACCTCCCAATATTCACCTTGCTTAAATTTATATTACTATATTTTGTCGAGCTTAATATGGTATTTCAATACGCCGTAATAGACACTCAAAAAGATCTATATATTGGGACTTGTTTTGGTTATATTATTCAAGCACCTTGCTATTCGTTTCTTACGTATTTTAAATATTATTTTACGTAGGTCCTCAAACAAACATTAAATAAATACTCCAGAGAGGCTACGCATAAGTTTTTTCTCTATTTTTCTTTTTTATAAAGTTCTTATCATACCAAGAATTTGCCGGACACAGGCCGCTTGAATTTGACGTACTCTGGCGCTTAAAGAGTTGGTTTGATTCTACGAGAAATTCATTTAGTTTTTTATTTTCGGCATCAGTATAAAATTGACCCGCGTTAGCGATGATAGAGACAGCCGTCAACCAGGCAAAACAATGGTGACCGTATATTTGACATACGAGTTATCTCGCTTTTGCTTGTGATACCGAAATATGGTTCGACTACTCTATTTATTAAGAAATGAAATCGTGGATGAATATAACATTATTTTGACATTGTATGAGAGATGGCAGCAAAATTACATACTAACCTGAATCTGCCCGCTGACCACAGACCTCGGATAGCTAATCCACTGACCGAGTGATAAACTGGATTTCGACTCAGCCTGCTTCTACTAACCCATACTGCAGTTACTGAACAAGAAAAAGGGAATACACTGGGTTTATATATATATGTAGCGCTGTTAATCGTCACTGCAACCAACTTCTTTCAAAATAGTGTGGCTTCTCTCTTTGTTAAAATTTGAACTGCACTGTGATTTCTAAAAAGGGGTGAGAAAAAATATAATCCCAACTCCCAAGCAAGGAAGCTCTGTGACAGTTAACTGGTTTTTTGAAGCTTTAGGAAAAGTAAACAGTTTCAAGCTGGATGCTACATAATATAAAATAAATAAATGAATTGAAAGAGCATGTATAATAGACACATAGCAGTTAATGGTTATAGAAGAGAATACAATAAACTTATAGACTAATATCACACATTCTCTGCCAAGACATTCTTAAATTCACACATTACAATTTATAAAAATACAAAGTAGTGATATTGGCATATCACAATCTTAAAATAAGCCTAGAAACAGTATATTGTGAAGGATAACCAGGAGGGGCAGAACTCTTCAATATTTTTGTGTTCCTCCTGATTTAATAAGAATATTACAATAATCTACTTTAGTCATGAAAGAGTTTTTAAAAATATCGTTTTGTATCACATGCGATGAAAATTAGAATGAATTGAATTTATTTAATTGCTTTAGGCATCTAGACTCAGACGGTAAATTGGAATTGAATTTTGATATAATGTGACGTGTGAATTGAGTACTTAAAATATGTGCAAATGTTAAATATAATAATTAGACATTTTTTCTTATTGTTATGTATCACTCTTAATTTGCATAATTTATTATGCTTTATAACGGCTAGTAGCGTTAGTTGCGGACAAACTTATGGTTTATTTGAACAGTGTCTAACTTGTAATAGATTTGTTTTAACCGACGTTTTTGCACTACATTGCACACTTGTGTAATAGTGTTTCATACGTGCATTACAGTTTAGATCCCTTATCAAGGATTTTATTAATCTCCAAAAAATTAATCGTGCGCATGTACATAGGGGTTTCCCCTAAATGGTCTGGGCTGGGTTGCAAGAAAAATACTTAAGTGTAAAATCTGTCTTAAGCAGGCCATCGAACTCTACATAATACTGGAGTGAATACTTAAATCGAAAAACGGACCGCACAGCGATAAGAAGCGTATAAAACTGAGTTAGAGCCGAAAATTTAGTCCACATTGGATTTTACTGGAAGTGAACAAACAAGTTTAAACGTCAGCTTTGGCATCTATCGTTAACACTAAGTGGTCACTCCAGTATTATGTAGAGCTCGATGGTCTGACTTAAGTCAGATTTTACACTTAAGTATTTTCTTGCAACCTAGCCCTGGTGAAAGTGTTAGATCATTTCTATATTTTCTTTGTGATTTTATGTATATCATACAACAGAAAGTACATTCTTGTACCTCACCAGTCTGTACCTCCCTATACAAAAGTTTCACTCCACGAAAGAAAATCTATTAATTATCATCAAATCTTTTCTTCTCGGCTATGAGCTTGTAACACGAATGCTAACAGCTTGTTTTGATTTAGTTAACAGTTCGTTGCATTCTTAAGTTTCTCATGCTAACTTTTTGTTTGTAAATATACTAATTTAATATATTGACAATGTGATTATGGACTTTTAGGCTAAAAGTGAGTAATTTCGATATCTTGACAAGGTGATTGTAGACTTTTAGACCAAAATGAAATTATTTTCTAGATTCACAAAGTGTGAACTAAGCATTATTAGAAAAAGCAATATGACGGAAGAAGAAGAGAACAAGATAGAGAATAAATGGTGAAGAATATTCTAATCGATCGTGCACCCTGTCAAATGTGATTTTACCTCTTTATACGTATAGAAATTCGTTATATCTTCATGTAACCATGTAATATTAGGAATTTATCTTTTACCAATCCGTTTATATGTGAATAGCACACATTTATCTTGGTGCTTGTGTGTAAGCAATGTAAGTAACAATGTAACCACTTATGTTTACATTGCTGCAGATATTAAAACCCTTAAATAAATCATTATTCCTTCGAGAAAGGTTACTTTGGTATGTCTTTTATGGTAAATACTTCAAAAGTATGTGCGTGATACTAAAATCCATCCAATGAATTAAGATTCCTTGTACGATTATCATCATATTTTTATTTACCTAGTCGAGTAATTGGATATCAACTTTTGTGCATTTCTTTAGATAAAAGGATACCCAACACTAATAATAGTAATAGAGCGAGTAATTGTTATACTTCATCCAGTAAGAAGGAAGTAAAATTGAAGCCAAGTGCTTCACAATCTTCTATTGACATAAACAAAGTTGGAATCGCTGAAGAGGTTCTTATATGTGGCGAACAAGCGTGGTGGGCACGAAAGTAGTACCACGAGATCAAACATGAATCCTGTGGATAAGAATGCAAATTCTAGAGATTTTGTATTTGAATCGTCAGATCAAATGACGCATGATTCAACTAAGTCAAATCTAAAGAGTAATAGTTTAGGTAACTATAGAAGTTTGGAGTCTTTGAACCGGAATCTGTCTGATCGTGACAATTCGAAAAATAAATAAATTGATTATGTAACTTATTATATCGGAAATCAAGCAGGTATTAGTGCCAGTAGGCTGGTACTAATGGTGGTGATTGAATGAATTTATTTAAGGCCTTTAGTAATGGTGGTGATATTTCTACTGGGAATAACGTACTTAGAGATACAGATGCTAATAGAAGAAAAATAGTCAGTCCTGTTTTGAGTATTAGAAATGAAAGTTCTAGTAATTGTTACTCGGATGATAATATAAGAACTGATAATCCGGTGGGAATGATCACACAAGAACCTTATCTACGTAGAGAGTTACATCCTTTTGAGATAGATAAGTCGTGTATTCAAGTAGGCAGAAGTAGAAATCAGGATGAAGCTGCTATTAGACAACTGGCAGTCATGCACTCTGTAACTCAAATGCTTCAGGATGCGAGGGTTATCAAATCTCAACAATGTACTATTGCTAGCATGCCTGAGATAACTTTGGAATTTTAAGAGCAATTTCCGATTTAAAAGGTGAAATGTTAGGTGAGTTAAATAAAGTTTCTAAGGATGTGAGAGAGGATTTCCGATCTAATAATGTTAATTTTCAATCTATTATGAATAAAAAACTGAATGATATTATGTCCTGTAATAGAATGGAATTTGAGAAGTTAAATAATAGACTAGATGAATTGGAAGTATCTATTCCTGTGATACAACGGCAAGTTTATCAATTGCAACGAAAGTTAGACATATTATTTAGTAATTTTTAAGCACACAAAAGGGATGTAGAACTTTTCATGGCTAATTTTAGCAAAAAATTAGCTGTAATAGAACACAGATCGCCAAAGGAAAACAAATTATATATGCCCAGATCTACCAAGGATTCTAAATAAGGAAAATCTCATGATAGAGTTAGACCTTTTAGAAGAGATTCACAACTCAAAAGTAGTAGTAGTAGCGATGATGGTGAGATTATGGTTTCCAATAAAAGAACTTTACCTGTATTAGAGCAGTGGGTGTATGAGGTTGCTGAGTAATTAGAGAAGGAATTGAATAATCAAAATGAAACAAAGCTAGAAAAGACCTAAGCCTAGAGATTTTCAGGATATACCACAGTGGACAGGAACACCAGGAGAAAATAATCGCATTGGCTACCTGGAGCAATTAACTACATACTTTAGATGCCTACGTTTGTCTAGCAAACATTTAATGCATTTAATTAACAGTGCTATGGTGGGATTGGCTCGTGGTTGGTTTTCTCTACATACGGATAAGATATATCGCTTTGAGGACTTTTGTTTTTACAATATTATCGTAATCATCAGAACGTAAAAGAACAGAAGCGAATGATCAAAAGTACTAAACTTGAATGGTCAAAGGAAAACTCTTTGGAATAACAAATTCTACAGGTTGTAGCCAAACTCAAGAATATTGATAAATACATCTTAGAATCAGAAGTAATTAGTATGTAAACACAATAATCCTTTCCAGGAATAGAAATAGGATCACCTGGAGCCTAGAGTACCCACGCAACACATCTGACTAAACTTTAGCTCCAAACATTTTCTACACCCCAGACGAGCGATGCAAAAATGTCTTCCAGATTTAGAATTATCTGGGGAAGAGGATTCCAGATCCTTGTGGTTGCTGCTAAAAGACAGTAAAGCTGAACGAGGGAGGAAATACCGATAAGGCAACACCTCCAATCTTTTTAATTAGATCGTCGGTTCATCTTCTGAAGTACCAGCTGGTTCGGATTAACGATAGTCAAAGAAAGAAAACGAAAATCTGTACTTGGGAATGATTTCATATGATTATACGCATAACAATTCATGTGTGACTCAATCTGC
>JAGDQP010075832.1:0-10119 GCA_022664845.1 Lepisma saccharinum
AAACGAACTCCACGTCACTTTACACCTTCTTTATTTGATCCGTCAACTTGGCATTCGATGTTTTGAGACGGTCTAGGTAAACATACTATGCCTATTGTCTCTGCGTTAATCTTTATTTCCTTCTTTGCAACATGTTGATTGTACATAACTTTTGTTTCACTTAAATTCATTCTAAGACCTATTTTCGAACCTTCATTTCTCAGTTCTTCCATTCTGGTTTGTAGTTCTTCTACACTTGAAGCAAACAGAATTATATCATCAGCGAATCGTAGGTGATTAAGGCATTCGATATTGAATTTTATTCCAACTACATCCCAGTTTAAATTTTGGAACACACTGTCCAGGACCGCAGAAAACAATTTTGGAGAAATCGAATCTCCTTCCCTTATCCCTTTTCCAACTTTAATTTTTTCATTCTCGTGATGTATTCAAATGACAGATGTACCAGCCGAGTAAATGTTTCGTAGTTATTTCATGTATGCACTTTCGATGCCTTGTTTATTGTTATAAACCCTGTTATTTCTGTGATTATATGCAATCTCTTAACTAATGCATTTCAGAATATTTTTCATCTACATTAAACGTTCCACGCTGCTAGATTTGCCTTTGACGAATTCGTGTTATTTTTTTCTTGGTGCGGATAATAAGTAAAGTACTGCACAGTTCCGAAAACTTTGGGTAAACTTTATTTTAGATGGGACATTTTAGTGGACTTTGTCCTGTTACGATGATATGAATACAATGAGTTTAAAGTCCACGAACGCTTTTACCTTAGAACCCGCAACCTCATGATCGGCGACCTAGCGCCGTATCCAAGAACGAAATTCTCTCCTCGCAGTGAAACACTAATTTTAAGAAACTGTTTTCTACCGTGGACAGAAATGGCGTTATTGTTTATCACTTCTACAGAGATCAATTGACTCTGCTTGCTAAATACTTGAAAATTGGTGGAAAACAACAGACGTTGCAAAGTGTCTGCCAAGTAGATGGTCCGCCTTCTTGAGTTTGTGGATTTTGTTACCTTCAGAAGAGCTATTTCGCTTCAAGATTAAAGAGAACCAAAGACACTGCTTAAGAAGAGTCGTTTGTGGCTGCTCGCCTTTGCTCTTACTGTCCTATTTGCTTTGTATTTATTACCTTGTTTCCTGCTAGTAGTTACTTTATTTTTCACCACTTGCACAAATTCGAACCATTTCAAGCTGTCTGACCGAGATAATCTGTCTCACCGTATGAACTGCGTACTGTAGAATATAACGACCAAACCTTCTGGCGTTTTTTCTGAGAATACGAACAATAAACGTTCCTGTGGTTCAATTTGAAGAGGATGTTATACTGTCGTCAAAGAATAAGACACATTTCTTTTCAATGTTTTATAATTTGATCAATAAAATGGGTTGCCGCTATAAATAATAGAACAACAATAATATATTGTTGCCACAGCACGATCCGAGAAAGTCCGGATTACAGGGTGCGATCATTATTACATTTGTGTAAAAGATGTAACTCTTCTCTATTTAGGAATTGTGGGCACTGTTATCGCGATTTTCCACACGTCATTCAAATAAGCAGAAACTGTTCTGAATAGTTTTTGCTAACTTAAAATATTGCTAAATTATCCGTAATTAACAACACGATACTTACAGTTAAATACGTATCTAGAAAAATAATTATCTCCATTCCTGCATATGAGATATAAAGCTTGGTGATGGTATCTTACAGTTCATCAATGTTACTGGCAACTTTCCTACTACCTACCTCACATTGGTGACTGAACAGGGTCTTCCCACCCGTCATCAAACTATTACTCCTCCCTCGTAGCTACAGAACTCAAAACTAGACAGTATATCCATGTATTTTAGTACCCTAGCTATACATGCATTTGTATAAGCCACTCTCCCAATTTGTATCCTATTTTCGTAAAAATGTATAGTTCACACGCGAGAATATGGCATTTCTCTCATTTTGTGTTTATTTATGTTTCCTTTTGCGAACAAACCTTCTTGAGAAAATGGATGTCCTGAATCGTTGAATACAGGCCTGTAATTTGGAAATTCAGCATCTGTAATAGTAAAAAATACTGTCGCAAAGCCTGAAGGCATTTTACCGCATGAACATTAGGAACTATATTTGTTACCTCGTGGGTTTCACCAACTTTCTTTTAAGAATTTAACGAATTATTAGTTAGCAACACTTACAGTTCTCAAAGTTTCTTCAGTGCTCGTTAAATTCCAAGCGAATATTGGTGAAAATCATACCAACAGTGTTGCAAGCTAACTTGTGTTACTTTATTTCTTCGAAAAGAATACAAGGAGGGAAAATTTTTTTAAGGAATAACAGGTAACCTCCCTGAAAGTGTTTTTTTTTTTTCAAATAAAATTGACGAAAAAATACAGTAGAAAATATGATCCTTGGGGTGATGTGTAGGTCACGTATAACGTACACTGACTTCATGACATTTATGGAACAGTGTTACTTACGTATATACATGCTTACTTATCAAAATAATAGTAACTTGAAAGGGATTACGTTTATATTATTGGGTTGTGTGAATAAAGTAGGTATCTCGCTCATATTATAAAACCTCGGTCGGCTTTAGATTTTCAATATTTCTTATTATTATTATTACAAGTTGAAATGAGTTTATATCTATGTGTAAATTAATTGTGTATCTGTCTGCACATATACGAGGCAATATCAAATAGTCCGTGCAATTACTTTAAGGAAACGACTTGGAATAACTTGTACACAATGGCGGAATTAGTCCTTTTCTACATAATCACCATGTTTAGTAACACTACATGAGTTCTGACACTGCAGTGACATCATGTCCCGATAGTTTCACGACAATTGCTTAATGGAATTTGAAGTCTGTATACACGTATCTTCCTCTGACTCTCATTTTTATCCTATTTTCATCCAGCCGCTAAACATTTTGATAAAAATTTACATAAAATGTACATAAAAAATTAGAAATAGTTTACATAAAATTTACAAAATTTATACATAAAAATAGTACTGCGCATAAGGGCCGTTTTCTGACCCTCAACTGATCCTAATGAAATTTTGTACGTAAAAGCTAGACCATATTGAGAGATCTAATAGGTCAAATGCTATGTCCATACCACTTCCAGTTATCATGGAAAGCACGTCCAAAATGACCACTTGCGGATTCTACTTTTTATAGTGTTGTTCAAAATAAATTCTGATATCTCGGGAAAGGTTTAAGTTATCTAATCCAAATTTCGATTTCAAATTACTAATAAAATGAGCATGTTGCAGTGTAAACCAAAAGACTCTATCTTCAACCGTTTGCCGATAGTAACTCAGATACCGAATGCCACATGAGCACAACAACTAACCGTTCTTGCTCCTGCTCTGCATTGACAGTACCATCCTTCAATGTCGCTTTGTTGTAGGAAATCCACAGATTGTATTTCTTCGTTGCTGTGTGTCGCAATCGAACTTCAACTCGAGAAATCCCGGGTTGCTGCTTGACAATGAATATATCGTAAGCGCCTTCGTCTATGAAATGTTCGGCTCTATAGTTAGGTGCTTGCTTCAATTGATATACGCCAAACGTAAGATTCCATAATCGATCTTCTGACAAAACTGGGAAATCAGGCACGGAATCGACAATCACAAGTACCCAGTTGGCGTCCCACCGTTCATTAGTGACAGTTTCTTGTAAACCATTAGTTTCCTTCACAAGCGACTGCATTTTTCTTGCGATACGAGCTGTAGACATGTTTCTCACAAGCGCAGGGTGATAGACGTTGCAAATGGAACACGATACGAACGTACTCAATATTACCTATTTGAGTGTTGGTATTACGTACTCCAAAGCCTTCCACTGCTTAACTCTGCTATTCGCAGATTCCATCCCCCACCGTATTCTTGTTACTGTCCTTGGTTTATTTGCCTCCAAGGTCGTGTGCTGCTTTTCTCCTTTCTTCAGAAATTCTGGCATTTCAGATTAGAAATCTTAGTCTGATAGAAGATGGAGTGAATGCCGCAAGCCTATGTTGACGAGGAAAATGTCTTCCTCTTCCAGACATGCTCGTATTTCTTCCATGTTGTTTTTAAGCATGTGTTCCGATATTTTATCGTGCGTGTTCCTAGAGTCAGCCGATAAACAGTAAATACTTTCTATTTCAAACACGGCTGAAAATATCAACTATATATTTTTTATTTTGACGTGTTCTTAACATCCGTATTTGTCACACAAAATGTGGTTTGGATATCTTAAAATATTTCAGACATATGGTAGTTTATTTAGCTGAATTTCAAACATATTTTTTCCCGTGAGATACTCAACTTTAGAGTATAAAATGTTTCCTCTAACCATCAGCCCTCATCAGTTTCAAAATAAGTTTCGATTACGTTCTTCTCCATTACATGAAAATTATTTGCGCGAAGTATCGTTTTATAACTAGTGGGAGCTGATGGTTAAACAACACAAAGTTTCCCGGGAAAGATATATTTTTTGTAAGTAAGAATTGAACGTTAACATAAGAAAAATAATTTTTATCTCCAAAACGGTTGAAGATATAGTCTTTTGGTTTCCACTCCGATATGCTCATTTTATTACTACTTTGAAAACGAAATTTGGATTTGATAGCTTAAGCCATTCCCGAGATATCAGAATATATTTTTACCAACACTATAAAAATTAGAATCCGGAAGTGGTCATATTTGGACGCAATTTTCATGATAACCGGAAGTGGTACGGACATAGGATTTGGCTTATTGGAACTCTCATATGGTCTAGTTATTACAAATGTAGTTAGAATCGATTGAGGGGCAGAAAACGGCCCTAATGCCAGTATTCTTTTAAATAAAATTTACACACAAATACAAAATATTTACAGAAAAATCTACAAGTAAATACATAAAATTTACATAAAGTACATATAATTTACATAAAATTTCAAAAAATTAATAGAAAAATTTAGCAAAAATTTACAAAAAAAAAATTACATAAAAATTTACAAAAAATAAATGAAAAGTTTAGAAAATTACGTAAAAATTTACACCAAAATTTTCATAATTATTTACATAAAAATTAGAAATAGTTCAAATAAAATTTACAAAAATATATACAAAAACAAACAAAAATAAATAAAATTTACAAAAAGCCGATCCAATGAACTTCCCAATCAGATGCTATATTAGATAAGATACGTCTCATTGGGCATTAACTGATTACCTAATTTGGAAGTTATCTCTTCTAATTATCGATTTTCTATAAACCTCAAAGGAACAGTAATCAGTTAATTATATCCTTGGATAGCACTCATGAGAAGCTTATGTTTAACTTAATTTATAGACATTTATCCCCCCTAAAGCTCCCAAAATCTATAAAGTCGTTTAGAATAGACTAAAGTAGCTTATTTTGAACATTGCTTGAGACTTCAATCTTATTACTTTGTATATAGTTAATAATTCTCTGCAGCATAACCTTTAACAGAAACTTTATAAGAGTCAAAGTTAATCCTTTGCATATTTAAGTGGAAACCGCTACCGCTGTTCATCCTTAACGAACAAAATATTCTCTCTTTTTCTCCTTCAGTCTCTCATTGACGTCCTCTTGTTTTAAGTTTGCATGAATGTTTCATGATTAAGTGAAACTTCTGTCAGGTAAATTAATTCCCTTTCTCATGCATCCTGAAGAAGGTAGAAGTTGATTTTCAAAATGTTGCATTTTCAACACCAACTTTTAAAGTCCTTAACCGTAGCAAAGAGAAGTATTGAAAGAAGAATTACTTTTCAACGTTTTTGTTATGTTCCTTCTACATTGCATCATTTTGAGTTTCCTACGTATTAAATTCAGGGAGTCAGCCAGTTTTGTTTTGGTTTGGTGGTGTAAAAACAAAATTCGGGGTTCAGTTAAGTTTTTGAAAAAAAAAATTGAGGTGTATATGCTCGAGAATTTGGGGGATGTCACCGCCCATTGGAGAGGTCTGGCAGAAACCCTGATTAAATGCATGAACGAACATACATGAACTGAATGCATTTTATTATATAGCTTTGACTCAGAATGGTAGAGAAGAGGATGCGCGAGGGAGCAGCCAGGGCCTAGCTTTGAAGTCACCACCCCAGATTTAACCTAGTGTGATTGAGGAAAGACGGGAATATCTCAGACTTTAAAACTGTACTATCCAAAAATGCATAGTTTAAAATTGTCCAGTGGATACGCAAGGCATTCATCAAAGGAAGTTGGGGACTCCCCAAAATTATCTGAAGTAAAGGTGGGTTGAAATGAGCTTGAATGGGATGGGACAGCTTTGTACCAGGAAACATTAATTCGTTTGCGCCAAGTCGATGTCTCAAGCCGAATCCATATGCGGAACGATTTTCTCTAAATATGCGTAGTTGCATAACCATCAGAAGTAAGAATTGAGTACTTTCGTCAAACGTTTTGCTTATTTGTTATCAGATTGAGTACCATTCCCAGGTTGGATGCCGGTCTCATCAGAAAAAAAAAATCCGGGGATCCCTACTTCCTTTGAGGTCTAGTTTAGAAAGAAGATGCGGAACGAGGATCTTCAAGATGCAATTGACTCCAACATTAAGAGTCACACAAAGATCAATCGAAATATGCATGCTACTAAGAATAACTGGAAATGACAGGAAGATAAATGAATGGATATGACCTCAAATATAGGTAGGAGATGTGATCAGACTGTGAATTAGATGAAGTAGGGATCAGCCCATCCTAACTAGACGAACAGCGACAAGGGTTCTACGTCGATTCTTAGAAAACAAGCTAGAAGCTGACCAAATACGAGGATAGAATTAAAAGTTTTGTTCAGAAGCTACATGGATGAGAACAGCAGCTGACCGAAATTTGTTAGGAAAAAGTAGGAGTGGCCTTCGTCTCGCAGCGAATTGAAATATAAGAGGAAGCAACATAAAATTTTATCATCCGGAAATTATTGAGCTACGTGTATGAAATTTTGTCGGTGTATTTTACTGGTCCTTATTTACAAGACAGAGAAAAATTAACTCATTGTGTCATTTCGTTTCTTTACTGCACTGGATGTTAGTAATCTGCAAGATGGGGAAGGTTGAGGCTCGCAGAGAGATAGAGTTACTGCATTTGAGGGAGAACAGTGCTCGGCAAAACGGTGATGAAATGATGACTATCTATGGTAATGATTGTCCGTCTTATGACAATGTTGTGAAGTGGCAAAGGCATTTCTAAACTGGCCACATGTCCCTCGCAGATAAGCCAAGAACTGGAGAACCATCATGCACGAACGATGCGGACACAGTGAACAAGAATGCAGGATTTTATGTTGAACAAGATCGACAAGCAATCACCCTAATGATCAAGAAAGGAAACTCGGCTTAGTTATGGTAGTGTAGCAATGCAGCAGCTCACTCATCTCAGGTTACGGTTGAGAAGACAAGGCAATATGGTTTTGAAATTTTGCAGCATCCTTCCTATTCTCCCGATCTTGCCCATAATGTTCCCAGAAATGAAAAATCCATTGAGGGGGGCAGTGATTTGACGAAACAGATGACGTCATTAAAAAATGTGGAACAGTGGTTTTCAACTCAATCTGTAGACATGCAATTTTAAAAAATCAAAATAATAATCTTCGCAGCGTTTCTCTGGCTTTTAACAGAATTCCGTCATAAATGCCTCCGTACAACTGCATTTACACAGAACTAATTAGCCTTATAATTAGCAAAGTTTCAGAGACAATTTAGGCAACAATTATCAGTCACGAGAATAGCCAAGAGAAATCCAACCACTAATACATCACATGATTGTTTAATTATGCATCATAATTGTGTTTAATTATCTAGTGAATGCAATTATTAGTTACAAATAAACAAGACAGAGTGCTACACTAAACGGATACGATATAGTAGTATCATATTGCACATCAAAACTAATGTAACATCCTAATTTGTTTTGTCAAATATAACAAATTAAACTGTGCAATAATTCCAATTGGCATTTACTTAATTGGTTTTAAATTAACCCCAGTTTTATGGTGTGGACAGTTAAGTACATTGAGTTTTACAGAGGTTTCAATATTATCTCAAAGTTATTATTTTTTTAAAAAAAAATTATTGTTATGGACCAAAGAGGTAACTCCCGTGCGATCATCGATTGCCATGGCTAAGCCCGTCATATATTTGAAGGATAACGTCCCTCGGCGACCATTCTCTCGGAAGAAGGTTAGGGGAAATAGCTGTTAATGATTTTGTCTAAGTGCAATTTGTCTGTTGCAATCTTTCGAAAACTCTAAGTACGACTGGCAACGGGAATTGAACCTACTTGCCTCCTCAATGTTAAAACGAAACCATCGACCGTAATAGGTGCTAAGGGATAATAATAATAATAATGCAATATCCCGCATATAATCTGAACACGGGGATATTACGTAAACAAAGATATAATGTTTACAGGACAAACATGTGTAGAAGTGATGTAAACAAGTAGTGGCACATAAATAGGTGCAAATAACAGTCAACTCTACAAGTAAACATCAGATGGAGCTAAAGTCGCCAAAGGAGGAGAACGAAGACATCCCCCCCAAAAGAACCACCTATAAAATGGACAAGCGAAAGGCAAAAGGGATCACTCGCTACCAGGTGGTCAGCTCCTCTCCTTCCTGCACACTCAGTTGGCTACGCATCATGGCGTGTACTCTCACCTTAACCAAACTGCTATCCGTACTCATTTGGCTACGCAATTGGTATAAACTCCTGGCACCCAAGTTGGCTACACAACCGGTGCTATCCTTCATTCCTGATCACTTACCAATCACCCAAAGAAGAAGAAGTCTATAGAAGTCATGCTTCTATCTTAAGATAAGATAAGATAAAATGAATTGTATGGGCGGTAACAGCACTATGGCTTACGCCCTTCCCGACCTTCTATCTTAAATTCTGTAAATTGGTTTCCTACGGGACGGTAATTTTGTTTACGTTACTATCTTTTATAATAAAAAGGTTGAGGGATAAAATCCACTTCCGTGTATCAATTGTCTCTACCATTAAGAAATAAAAGAAACATTACGATAATAATAATAATAAGTTCAGATACTTCTTGCAAAATACCCAACTGTTGTAATTAAGGGGAATATAAGTCTGACTAATTTGAAGAAGGCAATTAGTTTATGATTTTTATATATTTATTTATGAGGGGCGATCAAATGAAAACTGGTTAGACTCCAAAACGTGTCACCTAATATTTTATTACCTCAAAAGAAATCTCGAAAACTGTTAATACATCCCACTGAGAGATAAGGTGGTCAACGCCATCCTTGAAGAATCTTCTGGGGTACCGACGGAACCGTATCTTTACCCAGTCACACACGTCCTCATCCGATAAATCACATGGCGTGCAAGGTGGTTACTGGAGTTAAATAACGATGCAGACATCTGTCGGGAACCAGCGAAACCGCATTGATAGCGCACTCGGAACACCCATCATTTGTTTATTGTGCTGAAAGTAATGTTAGCGATGCGTGTTTTCGTATTAATCTTTTGGCATTCCCAATTAATCTTACTGTTATTTAATTCATTGGTAAATACACAGATAGGATATTGTAGTGTCGACTGGAATACTTATAGAATGAGGCTGAGTAATCTACTGGAAGATATTCTAAATAATTTCTATATTGGGTTTTAGTGTCTTCTCGGTGATCGCACTTGGCAGTAATCAGTTCTAAATTTAACATAAAAAAACGTATATGATGTTTCAAGAACGGACGAGATGTGAAAATGGCATGGCAAGAGACTGTACACAATGATGACAATTAGGTGCATTCATAGGTGGTGTTCACTTTTGGTGTTCACCGCCCTTCTGTTTCGTCTCAAAAAAACTGGTTGAACTTTTGCACATATCCAATACAATTTGTCTTTGAAAACAAAATTATAAATTCCCCAGACATGTTACATACATTACAAATTTTTGACGACAAAATTAAGATAATTCTAAAGAAAAGATGTTTACAGAAAATATAAAACGTAAAAGATGTGTTATTTTTTAAGTGTAGAATTAGCTATACCGAGACAATGACATTAAAAAGTTAATAAAATATAAGGTTTTTAATAAAATGTTTAAATACTATTTTAAGTATATTATGTTCATAAATA
>JAGDQP010075833.1:0-10119 GCA_022664845.1 Lepisma saccharinum
ATATTAATGATATAACAATAATATATCAATAATATTATATATATAACAGGAATGGCATACAACAAGTATTCACTTGTCTTTCACATCCGTCTTATGTCTCATTTTCTAATATAGCCTGCAATGTAACTA
Organism: Lepisma saccharinum; assembly: GCA_022664845.1. Lineage (NCBI taxonomy): Eukaryota > Metazoa > Arthropoda > Insecta > Zygentoma > Lepismatidae > Lepisma > Lepisma saccharinum. The sequence continues at coordinate 130 of JAGDQP010075833.1, forward strand.
TTAACTATGAACAACAAAGTGATATGAATAATCAGGAAAACTTTTATCGTCGCACAACTTTGCAACAGGTTTACTTTAGCTTTACGTTATCTCTTCTGAGGACGACGTACCGATCAAAATTCCACACTTGTTCAAAATTCTTGTATCGATAAAAACCGATGTGTCGTAAAACACTTTGTATGCCCGTACTAAATATGATTCAAACACAATTTGTTTTCAAAACATTGATAAATATAGATAAACTAGTTTGATATCTCTTCAGAAATGTAATATTAGAAAATATATGTACTTTACCTCAGGAAAGGAGATCCATTTTCAAATAAAGCTGTATACACTTACCTGCAATTAAAAAAGTGTATAAGACAATTATATTTACAGACGATAATAGTACTAAGACTTACACCCGTCCTGATACGAACAAGTCCTCTATAATAATTACTTTTTAACTAAAGTGTTAAGATCTTAAACCATATAAATTTGTAAGTGTAAAGGGCCTTCCAAGACTGAAAAAAAACTCCCTGGTGTAGAAGACTTAAGAGAAAAAATGATTGAAAATGGAAAGTGTAGGAAACTATATTGGTTTGATGTAAGTTGGCACATTTAGACAAATGTATGATATTAACTCATAATTATATTTAACTGTTTATGTTTCAGCAACGCCTATAATTGATATTATTTGTTAGTATTTCAGGCAATAAATGTTTGTACATTATGACAATAAAACCATAACCATTTAGATTGAATATCACAAGAGCAATTTATTACCAAAAGGATGTAATACAGCAATTACATAATGTGGTTAATATTAATTGTGTTTCAGTTAATGTAGTTTCGGAAATGTAAAACTATTGTCACAATTAAGCTCCCTAACTATTTATATTTATTCTACACTACACTTTATACATTTATTCACTTATCCAATAGAAAGTTACATACCTAATCAGTAACTATCAGTTGAAAATTAAGTAAATTTTATTTATATTTTACATACAAAAGGATACACCTAAAACTAATTAGAATTTGAAATTGGCGCCGTGCATGTTCTAGTATTAAACTCCCAAATAAAGTACGCAGTTTCAACTGGATTTTTGTACAGGATGATTTTGTTAACGGTTACAGCCAAGTTCTACGTATTTTTTATGGCTAATCACGATGAACACAAGGTAAATAAATTATTGACCGTAGGTCACCACATTTTGAAAAAAAGTACGGGATATTAAGACTTTGCTTCTCCGAACCGCTGAAAATATCCACACTATGTGTTATTAAATTTATTTCTAAAACTGTCTGCAAAATTGAGGCACACAATTTGCAGATACATGTTCAGCTTGCAATTTTATTCCTGTGGCAACAGAGTGGTAACCCACAGTAATGAAGTTTTGAGAAAAACAAGTTTTAAGGATTAAGATTTGACCACAAATCAGAAAAAATAAATATATATGTATTTTCTTTTGGATATGATAGCTCATACTTTTAGTAATATTTTGTAGATAAAATGTATAAAAAGATAAAGTGTTTTTTCTTAATAATTATTCTACTCTTAGGACATTTTCCAAAAATGTTATGTGGAATACCATTTTGTTGCACCATATTCTTGCCCCAAAGAGTTTATACATATATATATAATTAAGTGGGATGGACAATCACTTTAAAAGTAAAAGCATATGAAATACGCCACTACGTGAATGGAACCCAGACTAGAAAGAAAGTGTGAACCAGGAAGGACATTCCTGAGAATCCACAAACAGAATAAATAGCGATGACACGAGCCACTGTCGTCAGAAAGGTATTAGATTTCCGTTTTGAGTCAACAGACGTAGGAGAAACTACAAACAACGTCGGAGAGCTTTGACAAGCCGTTGCCATGAACTGCTTGTGAACCATCAACTGCGAGGGTACTTATCCGTCTTGCTGTCCACCAAACCAGCTGCTAGCCGGTACAGTCTTGGTTGTCAGAATTCAGCCAAATCCTGTCGGTTCCGCTTTGAAGCCATTCCAATGGTGTTGGAATGGGCACATCTTCAGATAGCACCCCAGCTATGCTCGACTGACCTACGTCATCTCTGCATCGCCATCTATAGCAGATTCTGGGTTCTAGTCCGGTCATCATCACCCAAGGTTCCGGGTTCCAATCTCACCAGTTACCACGACGCACCGACAATTGGGTGAGTCCACGTTCATTAATTGGCTAGCTTATGGATTTTTGAGTACTGGTTGTCCGTCCGTCCTCGGTTAGATCTGTAATCTATTGCTCAATAACCACCCCTTTTTATGTTTTTTTTCTTACAGGATCCCGATGTTATACCACTGATTACGTTCTAACCCCCAAAGTACCTGCGTACGTCTGTTTTCAACAAGGTTCCCCTCAGTCACACCAGGCGCGCGCCGGGATGGTACATAGACTTCTGGACGTGGTTCCAAAGTCATCAATATATAGTAAAAATAAAATGACTGCCTTTAAGGATCGTTTCATTTCTCCAAACTACAGTATTATGGAAAGAAACTCTGACAAAACATCATTTTACTCACACATTTTGTTACTCTGAAACTATTTTACTGTTCTACACAACATCAAGTTCTACTACATTTTCTACTTTTTAAAATACAAACAGAAGATAAAACTTAATATTACTCTTATGGATCTTGCTCTTCTTGTACATCATTACAAGGACTACGTGTATAAAAATCATGATATACTGGTGGTACATATAAAAGCAGAAATTATAAGTCTTCATATTTGTTCTTTGATATTGATAGAAGACCTTTGTACTTTCGTAGAATCGTTGTGAGATCTATGTTTCCTAAACATGATTTCGTGCCAGCCCTCAATGCGAATGTAACTGTTCGTAAACTGTACGGAACCTGGTTGTAAATCCTTTGTTACTTGAAATGCACACATATTGTGAAAATTCAGCTCGCTTCCATCCATGTCCACTATCCATTTTGTGAAATTTGAGCTGAGATGTCCAATATCGAGGAAGTCTTCCTGGGTCATTTGTTTCACTACAAATGGTTTCTTCTTTGCTTATTGAGCATTAATTTTCATCCAGTCGCCATTTGTATAGATGAACTGGTGGTTTGCTTGCTGTTTTTCAATCAGAGCTTGATCCGAGTCATATGGTACTCGAGTATGCCCAGCGGGTGGCATAATATGAAAACACTTTCATGAAGTCCGCACTGAACAAATGCAATTAGAAGGTACAATATGGTGTGATGCCTATTTTGACCGAAACATTCGTCAGTATACAAAACAAGTATTTTGCTCGCTTTTTGCGGTACATCACGAAATACAGGAGGAATGATCCAAATTCGTCTGCTCCTCTCTTCGCCAATTGCTCCGGCCACACATACATGTATCCAGAACCTGAAGCACAGTCATGAATGGTGAAACTGTACATCCACAACTTCTGGTTGTAGGAAGCCATATTGGTAGAGTTTGGGGATTTTGAGAGCCTACTGTAAATCGAAACCTGTAACTTCCAGATCACTTGGATGTACTATGGATTATGCTTTCTGATGTTTCATTGATGTAGTAACACTGTCCGTTTTCAACAAATACAATTGGTGGCTTGCTTCCAATGTCTTCTTTTCATTTTACGTTGCTGCTGAAGAAATCTTGATCATCATATTATCGCAGAAGTTGCACGTGTCCAAAGAAGGTTCTTTGAATCTAATAATATACTGGAAACAAAATAAACTCGCTGGTACTTGTCCTCAGGAACAGGCATCAAAGAGTGTTCCTCACACAACAAATCATACGTTTCCCAAATCTTAGTAAGTGTCAGGTTGGGACCAAGAAATGTCTTTTTTTTATCTCCTCTTCGCCTGGAGTAATATGACTGGACAGCAGGAAAGGACTCAATATATTATTTCTCAACCTGGATATCATCTTCTAGGATTTTATTTGACATGCTAGAATGTCTCCCTCTTCCACCTTGTAGAGGTCTTGTGGTGTTTCTACTTTCCATCTTCTTCTGCAGATTGTCGACTCTTCCTCCATGTTTTTTAAAGCCTAAAAGACTAAAAAAAAGCAAACTGGAGCCATCACTTCCTCTCAGCGAATATTGATTATTGTTTCCATGTTTCTTGTTTGAACTCTTTTTTCGTCGACGTAATGCCTTTTTTCAGATACAATAGCCATACACGATGATAGGTAAGAATTTTGCAAGTCAAAGTTTCACTCATGGTAGCTAGCGACATCATCCGTAACTAGAACGTGCAGGGGTGTCACATTAATATTTCGGATATACGTATTTGAGTATCACTAGTAGCCTTAAGAAGTTTCATCATGGACAGCTTTCAGTCCGGCCAGATTTATAGCGAGATTAGTGGAATCAGCTGCATTGTTTTTCTCTTTTTGAAAGCAAGGAATCAAATTGGTATTTTTAAATTGAAATTGCACTAAATGTCCTCATCAATGCTGTAATTTTCGTTCTTATTAAAGAATAAAGTACTATGTTATGAATTGCAAACTAATGAGAATTGAACTAAATTGCAGTTTTAAGAGGGTGAGGCATGAAAAATAAGCTAGATGATTTTTACTAAAGTACACAATTTTGATATGAATTTGGTATCAACTGGTGTTCAATTTAAAATATACAGGTACGATCAATTATATAAGTAAGGCATGCACGAATCAGTCAACGAATAGATAAATATCTAACACGAATTACTTTGAATAGTTTCTTGTTACGTCAGATACACAAATTTATTTCGATTAGATGAACAAATAAATCAGTGAATGAAAGAATCGTGGAATAAACGAATAGAGGAATTTATTACATTACGCGTATGGTTTACTTATTAATATAACGAAGTCTAATATAATAGATACACCTCTCTCATGAACGCAGAACAAGTAAAATAATTTAGAGACATACGAACAAAGTGTTTTAATTCACTTCTATTCATTTAATTCACTTCGTTTTAAAAGGGATAAGATTCGCATCTCCAATCTTGTCTCATTGGGATATTTCTCTCATTAATTCTGTTAACGTTGCCTCAGGATGTATACAGCTTTTTTTCCATCACTGTGGGTTGGTATTTTCTTTTCACAATATGGCTTTTGCTGAATAGTTTCTCGTAGAAGCCAAAATTAAAGTAAAAGTTTTGGTAATTTGTTTAATGTATCAAGTCTTAATATTGATCGAAAATAAGCAAGCCCTCGAAGCTAGCTAGAGCACTTGGGTTTCCTGTTCCCAAAAAGAAGATAAAAAAGAAAAAATATATAAAATGATCAGGAATAGAAAGGAGAGAAAAAAAAACTATATGATATGGTTTTCATTCTTTCTTCTGTTGATTTTTTCATCAATATAATCCACTGGTACCAGCAACTTTATAACGATCTCTCTCTCTCTCTCTCTCTCTCTTTATTTCTCTCTCTCTGTCTCTCTCTCTGTCTCTCTCTCTCTCACACACATACACAAACAAATGACAAAGAAGGAAGTGGCGTTATTCGATATTTTTTTTTCATCTGTCAGCTGAGCTACATTCCTAGCTGCGCCTCATCAGTCACCCAGATTCGTTCTTCTGTGAAAAGAGAGCTCGCCTAGATGTTCGCAAGGTCAGCTAAGTCAGGGGATCAACTTAGACACCCTGCAGGGGCCTCCCTCATAAATTATCGCTAGCTTTTTAATTAAGACCAAAAATGCTTCCTTCACTTCATCCCTTTACCCTCTCACTCTTTTGCTACCCTCATCCACAATCTATTTTATACTCCCTTCCCACATCCATCCAACTTTTACACAACGATGTTCTCTAGATTATCGAATGGAACCTTCACGCTTCGAATAACCTATAGATTGGATTAACATGGACGTTTTATTCATAGCGTCTTTCTCCTCTGTATTCTTCCTTGCCTCCTGCTTCAGCAGCCCCCTGCGTCTCGAACTTACTTTATTATTACCTTGTAAAGGAGGAAGGAGCATAATTATCACACCATTTAATTTTTTTTTCGTAGTTTTCACTCTCATCCTACCTTACACCTTCGTGGAAACAGCAACTATGCCATTGAATAAATTAGCGTGTTTAAGCATATTTGGTTATATGCAAGTTTTCGTTGTTCTGTTTGGATCCGGCTCACTTGGTGCATGACCTATAAGATCACGCACTGTTTTGAATTGTTTCTCATTCCCAGATATTCTAGCATCAATGCTTCATAATGAACAACTACCCAGCCCTCGTGGTCTATTAGCTACGATTTTTGACTTCAGGAGGGTACTGCGGAAGCAAGTACTGTACATTCGAATGCTGATACCTACCATACTGACTAGAGTTATCCAGAATTGTCTTCAATTTCACGAAGCGATGGTGCCTTAACTAAGCCCCATCATAGACCCTGGAGAAGTCATCGTTGAGGCACGTCACCCCTGAGACATGGAAGAGATTTAGGACAACAGATTCTTTTGGTCATGGGTTTTTAAATGCAGTTTATATTCGCTCATCTTCGATTTAATTAATTCAGATGTTAGCTTGAGCAAGTTTTATTTGGGAATGAGTAAGAATGGTCATTTTCGTTCTGAATGTTTGCCAATATATTGAAATATATTTTGTAGAAAAAGTCTACAGTAATTGAAATATACGTAGAAACTTTGTTAACTTGACTGAGTTGTTAGGAAATGTGGACTGGACCCCGGAAGTAAAGGGGACTAAGTGCATTTTCCAATAAAAAATGGAGGTAATCTTTTATATATAACTCGAAGTATGTGTGACACAAACATATCATATTTTGTACATGTACACATTAAGTTCCAGGGTTTATTTGTACAAAATATGTAAATTTTTGTGCCACATATATTTCGGATTATACATAAAAGACTCGCTTTGTTTCGTTGGGGGCGCAGCCCCCAGACCCCCGTAGCAGCTGCGCTCCTAACATCAGGGGATGGGGGGCTGCGCCCTCCTTTAACGTAATCAGAGACTCTCTGGGGGACTGCGCTTCCATGGTAAAAATATACCACCCACCGGAGGGAAGCCCCAGTAGTTTAGGCTGTGTATTCTATACACGAATAGGTTTGGCGGCCATTTTGGATCGAAGATGGCGACTTTTAGAAAGTTTGAAAATATTTTCGTAACCTACTAGCGATAATGTACCTTCGTACCAAATTTCAATTCAATAGCCCCAGCCGTTTAAGCTCCCTATTCTATACACCAATGGGTTTAGCGGCCATTTTGGATCCAAGATGGCGACTTTTCCAAAATGTCGGATTTTTTCCTTTACCTACTCATGGTCCTACATCTTCATACCAAATTTGGTGTTTGTAGCTCCAGTAGTTTGGCCTGTGAATTTATATGGATAAGAGAATCAGTGAGTCAGTGAATGAGTGTCCATGGGGTTATATAGTATATGGATTATCTCCAACTTTTTTTATTCGAGAATGCACTTAGACACCTCGACTACTGGGGTCCACAAATATGAGTGAGACAGGGAGAGTGCTTTCTTTGTATTTCCATGCCTATGGATAGTATTCCTGTTCCTTGTATTTATTATGTTCATGGCTAGAGCATTTCAAACAAAATATGATCGCTTGGACACTAGTCAAGAACATCAGCTGTTAATGTCAAAAGGTGAATTAAACAAACCAAACCGTTGTGTTAGGAAGATATTTTAAGTAGGAATATTCTCACATGTAATTATATGGACAGTGGGATAATTGAAGATCGTGTACTTGTAGTAGAGTGGGTTGAGGGAAGATGCCACACTTTTTGGTCTATGGTCCATTGGGGAGTAATTAAAAGAAACAGAACAGGAACGTTATACACAAATATAAGTTCAACATTGATGATTTTACTTATACACGGAAAAGCTATGTGTACTTCCAACACGGATATATACAACGGATACATAGGCCTTTAAACTGACATATCAAATGCATTTTACGGCAGATATTAGTGTAAGATGCCCACTCATTTGGAGAAGACGAATAACACTTTAAAATATTAAAATATTTGCCCAGAATAATGAAATTAAAGTGAGAAATGTCAAGCCAACGTTAACTATATCATAACAAAAATACATGAACAAGTATATAAGTATGTTGATCATTTCATAAATTATTTGTTATAATACCTTCACTATGACGATATCTGTTTGAAAGTGTTGATTTTTCTGCCTTATATGGTAAAGAAACATGCACAAATTTAGTGCAGTAATGTCTTTACATTTCGTGTGAAATACGAAAATAGTTCTTAAAGAAATGGGATACATTACATTCACCATAGCCGCAACTCAGTTAGTAGAGCGTTGGCTTTGCATTCAACAGGCTCTAGGTTTAATGTGCGCTGTCATCCTAACGGTTTTTAGTCTTTTCCTCAGCCATACAAACTTAATGCTGGGATGGTGAATTCGAAACTAGGCCCTAGCTAACTTCTTTCCCATATTCTCACCATACCTGAGCCATAGTTACCTAAAAGCCATACGATAAGTTCAAATTATATTGAAGACGAAACGTAAACTGCCAATTATAAATGTCATTGTATGGGTACATTCTATTCCAGAAGAAAAGTTCAAAGACATGAATATCTAAGCAGAAAACAATGAAAGCAGTCATATTTGATGCAATGCATTTAGGTAATAGGAATCTATCCTGAGCTTTCAAATGTTTCCTGCCCCTTAATACATCAATATTTTGTAGTTCAGTTTAAACAAGTACTTGACAGTCAAAACTAATTATCATTTTCTACATTACCATGGACTGTAACCGGATCCCCAACTGTTTACTGATTAGAGGAAATTGTTTTTAGTTAGAAGAAAGAGGTATTTTCTTTGAAAAGGATTTCCTTCGGCAGCACGTGACAGACTATCCGATATTCACTACAGCCATTTAGAGAGTATACTGACTAGTTCTTTAACACCATATAAGATTTTTATCTAGTGTCGTTGTTATAGAATGACACCACTGTAGGCATCTTCCTGGACATATTCCCTCAAATGACTCTATACTGAATTTTTTCATCTCTGTTTATGTGCGATTGTCATTGATTTGTGTGAAAAGAATTGTCGACTGTTACATTACGGATGATCGTTACATTAGTAGACTTATAATAAACATTAGATGAACAATATAAAATACTTTGTTGCTGGTAACGTAGTAGGACAATTGGTAGTTTTGGTAAGAAAGCTACATAATGTGTCTATTTATACTTGGTAATATAAATGACAATTTCCGTATTTTGTAACCCAGACTGATCAACCAAACTAATCTAATAATGCTAACTTAATAATAGGCTTACTAATACGTTACTAAATCAAAGGAAGCAAATAGAGAAATAGTGAAATACCGCTCAGGGCAACATGAATCCAGATCAAACTTAAACTATCTGCTACTAAATTAATAATAGCTAATGTCAGCTACACCATCACTGAACTACCAACGATCAACGTCTATAATTATATGCTTTGGGTTGAACCTTATTTTTCTTCTTCTAACATTGAACATTGCATGTAGTAGTAGACCTACTTTGTAATCAGAAAGCTCTATTACATATTTCCTTCTCATAGGGCATTTAAATTCCGAGCATAGACTGCTCGAATTATTTGTTTCTCTTCTACTTAACAGGAACACTGGAATTTTGATCAAATAATCCGTTTCTTCGGGTGTAGTATTTTTTTGGGATCATGGATTTTAAGGCAATTTATGTCTCCTAGATTATTAAGGGTGAATACCAAAGGGTTATTGGCAAAGAATATCACACTTAATCCTCAGAAACTGTACGCGGTAGGCTAAACCAATAATCATTTTAAACTTTTATTTACACCACCTTTATCTTCTGGGCTACATAAGCATACATTTCCCCTGCATTCTTGAATAAAGAGTTAGTCAGTGTGCGAATTAGCGGGGGTGATTCCCGGGATCCCCCCCTTCGGCAAATAAATTTCCCATCCTAAAAAAAATATTTTTCGTCCCTGCCAAGGATATATGAACTTTTACTACTAGGAAGTCTATTTCAAACCCACTTTTAGTTTTGTGATGTTTATGAAATAGCTTAATG
>JAGDQP010075834.1:0-10119 GCA_022664845.1 Lepisma saccharinum
CTGTGCGGTGAAAAATGTCTGTGAGAAATGGCTGTCGACAGGCTCATTATCCCTGTTTTCAGACTTATGGGAATGGGACACTGAGTATAATGGCGAACAGATCCAAATTGGACACAGTGTGCTTCTGTATTCCTAATTCTTAATTTTAATACAATGTTCGTTACCGAAGTATCAAGCAAATTGTTCATCAGTTGGTGACCACCAGAGATTACGCGAGGATTTTTAGTTTGGAGGGTGTAAGTGGGATTTTGCACGGTTTCCATTGATTTTTTATCCTAAAAATGGGGGAATGCTCTTGAGTATTTTGGGTGGGTGAGATTACCACACAGAGGGACTGGCAGAATCACTGGTAATCACTTTCCATTTTCATTAAAAAAAATTACTGACAGGAGGATACAATAGAAAATGTAAAATTTTACGTTTGATTTGCCTTATAAAAACTGAAATTTGAAACTAAGGAATGTTTATGTTGGTCAGTGTTTCTTTATCGGAGCTAATATCATAAATGAAAGTATGTTGTCCTCCGCTGGAAGAAAAAATCCACAGTTGTTCTCAGTTATTTCGCTGGTAAAAAAATGAACTGCTAACTCTAACTCTGTTACAATAATAATAACGACAACTGCTATCCTTCTGATACAATAACTGTAACTACTATTAGTACTACTACTGCTACAATAACTACTCCAACAACAGCTACTGCAAACCAAAGTATGCTTGGACCTTGTCCTACCAGAAACATTTCATTCAGCAGCACTGCCATTGCCTCTTTTCCGGACTATCGCAATCGGAGTCCACCATATTTCTTTATTAAGAATAGCTCACCTCCCAACTGTCGTAACGACTTAAAGCTCGCCGCTGACAAAGTGAAGCTATTCGAGCATCTTCGGCTAACTTCGACAATACACTCCGGGAGGTGGACCCACTAGCATACTCTCCGACAATTATCGAAGTCGGCCGAAGATGCTCGAATGGCTTCAACTTTGTCAGCAGTGAGCCACAAGTGTCGTAACGATGCTGAATCCACACCGAAAATCTGTGAATCCCTTACTAGAAATTGATCCCTGTCCTGCTTGCAGTAGCTACTCAATTGAAATATTGTTTTGGTTATATCACTTTAATTCCACCAGATAATTAGTAGGGGAGAGGGGGGCGGGCACCTTTGAACACGATCTGGGGCAAATTTAATTTTGCTTCCTCACACTCAGATAATTTGTTCAGAGCGATAAATAACATATGTATTGGAACATATACAGCTCGCCGAAGAAAATGACGTACTTCATTGTTACCTTAAATCAAGGACAGGAACTTGGTGGCTATCGTTCAAAGGTGCCCCCCTACGGGTAGATTTGAACAAGGGTGGGGTAGCTTTGAACACGACTGGGGTAGCTTTGAACACATCCTTAATTTTATTACAGGATCATGTAATTTCTTAGTAAATGCTTCTAAATAGAAATACGGAAGCAGAAGAAAGTAAACTAAAGTTTTGCTAGCCATATAAAGAACTTACTTGCTTGGTTGGATTGCATAACCATTAGGCATGCATAAACTTTGAACTCATACAAATATTGTTTAAAATGTTACACATAACCTAACTGAAATGCTTTTACAGTGCTAGTATGCTGCAAACTAATTTTTCTTCTCAACAGTAAGTTTTAGGTGTAGGGATATAAACTGCTACCGTGTTCAAATCTACTCCCATCTTTTTGTTCAAAGCTGCCCCGGTAGGTTCACTTACGCATATTTTGTTATTATGGGAGAAGGGTTATCAGAAAGCAACAAGGACAGTTTAATACGTGAAGGAGTGTAGTTACTCCGTACGTTAACATGGAAAGAAATCCTACAGTTTTCTTCTCTCCAGAATTCTCTGAGATGAATTTTTACTTTGGTACCCACAATTTACATCAAGTACCATACTCCGCCAGGTAACGCACACAAATGGTGAAAAACAAATGACAGCTGTGTGGCATGATGTTTGCAATTTATAAATGTTGAACAAAAGAAATTTCGTCTCCATTGTTGTAAGGTGCCCTCAGTTCAAATGTGCCCCCCTCTCCCCTATCTAGAAATCATTAGAGGTACGAATTCGTTCCAATAATCTATATAAAAACGGTAAAGCTGTCCCCTGTGCGATACGCACGCGCTATGAACGGCGCATGTGGGATGTGGAGGTAGCGCTCCATATATTCTCGACCTCTGGTATGATGTGGGGTGAGGTGGGTAGTTCCACGTTCGACCGTTTTACCTTCCCAAGGTGCCCAGGCGTACTAAGGACAGCCACTCTGGTACTCAATGTGATAGGAGGCTGAGTGTAATTCAGAGCACCAGGCATGAGAACGTTGCGAGGAAATTCTCCAGTGTCCTGACCGGGATTTGAACCCGTGTCCCCCGATTCTGAATATAAAATTGAAAATCTGCTTTGTTTGTATGGACAAATTGACATAACCTACGTGCATTGATTTCTACCATATTTTGCGTATGTGTTCCTTGGGTCTCCCGGGCCAGATTATAGGTATATTTTAAATTTTAATTCACCGGAAGTGACTGTGTGATCAACGAATTAAAAATAAATAGTAATTGTATTGATGATATCAACGAAATAAATACATTGATTCCAGATTTTATGTTTTATCTAAAACAACAATGATGTGAATAAATAAATATTTTAAAGATAATTTATTCAAATTTAGATTCTTGTAAACCTGAAATGATAACTTAATTTTTATGTAAATAGAAGATTTGAAGAAAGTGTGGTATGGAAGGGTATGGATAACTACTGGGGTCTACTACTACTAGCAGTAGTAGTAGTATTTATTTGTTATTATTATATTTTGGTTTTAATGAAGATAAATTTCAGCAAGATTTAATTTTAAATTATAACCAAGTAAAATTCTGATTTTTATTTTTTTTTATCTACTGGAGATAAGACAAATTTAAATTTCCAGTTATTATTTATTATTTTTGTGAGACTTGTCTGTCGCAGAACATGATAATAATATCCATAACTTTCAGTTGAAGTAGCTTCCCCTCCCTTTACTTCGATACAAGATATAATTTAATAGCATGTACTGCATGACCTTAGCGACTTCTGTTCTTTGATGTGCTTTCGTGATATTTATCACCAATAGCTATGTTTTGTTTTTACTGATTGTAACTTAAATAGATATTTGACCTCTTAGCTTTTAATGTTATGAAAATAAACTCCCTGTCTTTCAAAGTATATTTTGTTATTAGCGTCAACACCAATTTCTAGAACTTTTACCGGAAACCGTGATAAGACCAAAAAGAAATAAATAAAACAGGAATGCACTCTTCAACTTGACAACACTGCCTTGATCGACAATGTGGCAATGTTGGGGAACTATTTCTCCCCACCATGATTCTTCCTGACATCTACCCCCTTCCCCATTATGGCTGATGCAGTTCTCTCTGACCAATAAGGGTGGTTGTTGCATCAAGTCTAGAGGGTTGACGCCGGCCGGCTTGGAGGGGATGGAAGTTTCCTCTGCGTGCGTTCTGCGTTGTCGAGCGCCACGGAGAAACAAGGGTGGGATATTTATATATTTTTTTACAATATTATTATTTCGTTCGAATAGCAGAACTAGGAAATAAATATATAAGGGAAGGAACTGCGGTTTGGTTTGTCTGAGGGGTTGGAAGATATATATTTTTTTAAAAGAAATAAAAGATCGTCTGAGATGGAAGTGAGCAGTGAGTTGCATTGCACTATTGCAGGGGAGTAACAGGATCCGTATTCTGGTTGTACAATTTCTCTTCTCAAACATATTGATCTTTTCATTTCACTTATGTAATTTACAATCCAGGTGCTACGCAATGACATTTTGCACTACATTATTAATAACCAGGGACATATTTTGGAGGAGCACCCCCATTTTTTTTCGGTAAAATAATTTAAGGCAAAATTATATAAGAGTTTACGTTAATTTCATACCCAGACAGACTTGGGACACTCTCCCGGAAGACGCCCCCCCCCCGCTCCTCAAACCAATTTCTACATACGTGCCTGTTAAGATTTTAACAAATAAAATTATGTATGTATATTTATAAATAGATATTTCAAAATTGTTTATTGTAGCTAGGTTTCTTTACATAAATATTCAGAAAATTACCCACAGTGTGGTCCGCGAACCCCTTGGGCCTCCACAAAGCAATGTTGCCAGCAATAATAACTTGAAAATTGATTGACAGCGTTGTAAAATTAGCCAAAACCCTATCTTACCAGGCGCATTTATTTAATTTTTTGTCCACTACAGACCCAAAAGTTTCAAAGAAATGGACATAATAATAGACACACAGTATAATCAAAAAGTATACACAATCAATCGCTAGAGAATGAGCAAAAGGTAACTAAATCAATATCCACACTATAGAAAACGTGAGTATTGAAAATAGCTAGTTTTAGCTACAAAATCACAAAATTAGCAACACTGCCTCGTTGTAAATTCTAATTATATTAAGCTTTTAGAAGCTACTTAAATTTAAACAAAAAAAACTATGATTCATCTAGTAATCAATACAATAGCAAGATACTTTTGTTATTCTTATTACCAGGGAGGCTCAGAGACCCATTAACAAAACCTGAATTATCTTACTTTTTTCTCTCCCTCATTGGTCAATGATTTAGACACTATGTCAATGTTTCTATTTATTTCTTTATTTGTCTAGGTGACACCATACACAACAAAATTCCAAGATGTACACAATTATAATACACAATCTCAGATGTGACATATTATGACCATAGACCTCATACTAGATAAACTTAGCACGCTTCCCCATTTCTGGCTGCGCTAAAACTAATGGATTTTTGTTCAGAGCACATGATTTTGAATCCATCCGCTAGGTAGCTCTGCCATAGACGTCATATTCTACTATCAGGTATGGTAGAGCTACCTAGCGGATGGATTCAAAATCGCGTGCTCTGAGCAAAAAAAAACATTAGTTTTAGCTCAGCCAGAAATGGGGAATGGTGATAAGTCTATCTATTATGAGGTCTATGATATTACATACATAGGGTTAAAGTGAAAAATCGAATTAGAAAAGAAATATATTGTTGAACATGTATATAGGATGTTCCAAAATAACACCGACAAAATTGCCTCACGAGATTGCTGATATGAAAATAATAAGAAAAAAAAAGGTTAGAGACTAACGAGGGTCCACAAATGCTTCGTTTCGGTGCTATAGGCCAGTGCCGGATCTAGGGGGAGCAAAAAGGGGCAAGCGCCCCGAGCTGCACGTTGAGGGGGCGGAAAATAACTAAAAATAACAAATAATAGCTCCTAAAAAAAGGATGTAAAATTTCCTATTAAATTGAAATTGGCCTAAACGTGTTCAAAATTTCAATACGTGTTCAAACATTTTTTTATATTATTCCATACAACCTACCTTCATTTTTGAAATTCAAAAATCGCGATTCAAGTCAGATACTGGCTTACTGGAGTTAGTAATAGCGATGCCACGACAGGCTTCAGAGAAGATAACAAAAGTACACTACCTGACGTGAGACATTTTTGTGGCCGTCGCGTCAACTGATTGCGTTGTTTGGCTTTAAAAAAAAAACGATGGAAAGGGTGGAAAAGAGCGGTGGAAAGGGCGGCAAAATTTAACTTTGCCCCATAAGAAAATTTCTAGTTCCGACACTGCTATAGGCTGCCGAGAGTGTGGGAAAATGAACTCTGAAGCTTGATATTTCCCCCAAAGACTTCAAAACTGCTCTTTTAAAAAATTGTGCAATGGATGCACAAGGGATTTCTCGAAGGAAGTAAAGAGTTCCTTCCCATTATATTCTCTGTAGTAAATGTGGGTTGAAATAAGCAAGATGATCAGTGTAATCACTGGCATCTAACCAGGCAATAGCAGTTTCTTTACTGATAATAAAGACACCAAACGCTCTTTAAAATGTATATAATTTACTCCTGTTTATTATGCAACCATGCCTCTTTTTAAAATAAAAATGATTCGACAAAGGGAATCGGAGATATAGACCTGCCGTAAATGAATAATTATTACTTGCTGGAAGGTAGGAAAATGTTAAACTGCATTGGTATACGAGATGAGTCAGAAAAGAGGCATTAAAAAGAAAGAAAGAAAGCCGTGAAAGAGAAAATAAACAGTGTAAGGATTTTAATTATAATTAATTTAACGGGCTAAATTAATTATCCCTTCAAAATATGTGCTCTAGAAATGAGTTCCCGGACATGATAATTAAAGTTAACAAATCTTCATTTCTTATCTACCGAGTGGCCGTAGCTCAGTTGGTAGAGCGTTGGGTTAGCAATTGGAAGGTCCTCGAAACAATCCCAGCGGCCGCCTATCTTGACTGAGGGTTTTCCAGTGTTTTTCCTTAATTACACGAGACATATGCCGAGATTGTACTTACAACCCGTAGGCCCTGGACCGTCCAATTCTATCCTGGCCTGAGCCAGAAATGCCTAAAGGTTGTAAATAAAATTGGATTCAATTTCTCATTTAAATACGGAATTAGTTTGATTTCAAACTTCTTTAATTATGAAGCTTTAAGAAGACATTACATCATTGTTTAAAGACTACGACAAGGAAAATAAATTTAGTTTAAAAAACATAATATCCAAAAATGTAATTGAAATAAAAGAAAGAATTTATATTCTTATTATTTTAATTTTTTAAGAAACTCCTTCCTGGTTGGGAAAATTTCTCACAAAATATAAGACAGTACATAATGGAGAAACAGCTTCGTTGGTCTAAGAAGCTGTGGGGTTATTGGGTATATCAGTGACCTTGGAGAACACCTCGCTTTCCCTTTGTTATTTCGTTGAACAAGGAAGAGAATTTAGTTGAAAGGGATACACATTATGTAAATTCCGCTCATGCTTTTCTCAAAAGCTTTCCTTATACTTATTTGTAATCCATACAAGAGCTAATAATGTCATTTTACATTAGATTGAGCCTTAATTTAAAAATAATCAGACTCGTATAAACCACAAAGCCAGTGGCGGATGCATGATTTTCGTGAGGGGGCGCAGGTGGAATGATGATCCAGGGGCATTTTCAATGTTTTCCCGCTAAGTGATATTTTAAAAAGTAATATAAATGTTTTTCTCCCTCATATTACTGTATGTTTTGTCATGGGATATGACACGACTATCACCCAAAATTTATGCTGGTAGATAAATTAGATTTGCCCGGAAATAAATCGACGCTTTTTTTTTTTGGGGGGGGGGAATTGTTAAAATAATAAATACTATAAAAAAAAGTATTTTTCCTTAGAAGCCGCCACTGACCAAAGCCAAATCAGCAATATTTAAAGTGTGTTACAGTAATACACCGTAATATTTCAGGGACGATTTTTCTGTAGTACAAGTAACTATGACAATTGGTTATGTTAACTTCTGTCGAAAAATACATACGGCACTATAGCTTCTAAGCAAAAGCACGTTCGGTTTAAAGTGAGTATGGTATTGTGGCAAATGGCGTCATATTTCGTCCAATAATGTACGTCAATCGATTTTGAATTTAATTTTTAAGGTCTTTAGTCAATTTTGGCTCAGGTCGCATGGATGATTGGTGAAATGAAGGAAGTCGGAGGAAACTGGAGAATTCTAGAAAACTCACGCACACGGTGTTTTTCCACCACAGAGCCCTACTTGGCATGAGCAAGGATCGAACCGAACCGACGACCCCAAACGCCAGAGGTACCACCGCGGCCCACGTAAATCATATTGATTTACCAAATCACGATCGAGATTGTGCCCAAAGTAACGCGCTCAAGGGGTCGAGTCGGGTTGAGGTTCAACCCTACTCGAGACCCGAAAACTTCGACCCGACACGAGCAAATCTGACCCGACCCGAACTTTGACTAACTAGGTTTGACCCAACCCGACCCATAACACCAGTAAGTCTGACCCGATCCGACCCAGTTTAAGAGCACTGTGCAGCTATCAGAATAGTACTCATAAGTGTTATCAATTACATGACAATAAAATTATTTTGAGGTCCTCTAAAAATGCACTTCTCAGTCATAAACTTTCCTAAAATTATATTATTTAGATCAAGGTTTCTCAACGTGGAGATCGCGGGTTGTGTTAAAGGGGACCGCGACTCTCTCTGTGTGTGTGTATTAATTATAGCCTTCTGAAGTCTTCAACACACACAAAGCGAAACGAAACAGCTTATTAAAACCAAGAAAAGTACTTTTGGGGATCGCCGCCCAGAAGGAATAGTAAAAGCGGTTCGCGGCATGAAAAAGGTACGCTGATTTAGGTACAGATATCGAACTTCGATATCGATTATCAGTTGCTAAGCTGACATCGCTTACGCCATTATCTATCAAGATTTTACGTCATTTGTAACGATGCCTTGATAATTTTAAGCACAGTTAAATCCGAAATTATGCATTTCTTTTTTCTTTCTTTTTAACAAAGTTGACAAAATCAATTTTCACTCTTGCAATGTGGGAGATTCATTCCTGAAATATTTGTTGTGTAATTTGGAACATTTTCAATATTAGAAAACTTCTTTTTGTATACAAAAGCAGAAAATAAAAAAATATTTGATTAATAAGAACAATTGTCTTATATGCCGACTCTACACGGAGAAAAATCGATCCATAAATTTTAACTAAACAGGTCCAGTTAAGGGTTTTCTGGGACCGTCAACAAAACATCCGGTACTACGAACTGGACAAGAGCCAACTTGTATGGTACTACATGCAGCGAAACACAAATGGTAAAAAGAGTTCTGGTTAACGCAACTAACCTACAGTAACAGATACTGAACAATATAGTACCAAGAACTGAACGATGTTTGGTTGAACTCCAACAAAACATGTCTGATGCCAGTTACTATGTATTATGCAACCTGTTACTAAACATTACAGTAACAGGCAACAAACGCGTAATGAGGAGAACGTAACTGGGCGGTTATAGTTGCTGCAGCCATACATTCAGTTGAAAGTATATTCACTGAATGTCTTGGAAATTGGCAGCCAGTTTGTTTGAGAAATGTCGTCGACCCAAGCAGTAAAGTAAACGTCATTATGATACTCTTGAGGTGTTCTGTAAAATCACGAATCATAGCTCTATTCTAACACAGGATCAATTAATAAAATTTCCAAGTTTCGAATAATTAAAGTCTACATAAATGTCTTTACTCCAGAAACCGTTTTCGTAAAATAGAAGGACTAGTAAAATGTCCTCCGTTCAACAGAAGAAACGGTGGAACAGGGGTAGTGTTGGACAACAAGGTGAACAAGCAAATCTGAAGGTCGTGAGTTCGAACCCCACTCCAGCCAGACCTCTCTTTTTTTCGCTCGTCAATACTGTTTTACTATATGTGTCCAGTAACAGGCACTATAACGTCTGGTACACTGCTTACTGAATATCTTGTTTCCGTTCACTAAATGCCTTTAAGTAAAAATGTTCAGTTGCCATAACCGAACGTTCGGCAGGTTCATCTGAAGCTGGCCATTTGACTGCCTGCAACTGAACGTTCAGTAACGTTTTTTCTCCGTGTAGGAGCCAAGGGACGTACAAGTGATTTAAAAATGTTCGAGGTAATACCTCGAAATATATGTGACACAAATTTGTCATATTTTGTACATGGATACATTAAGGCCCAAAGTTTCTTTGTACAAAATATGACAGTTTTCTGGCACATATATTTAAAATAATTTAGCGTGCTTTTAAAATTACACCGCCGAAGTTCAGGAGGTGATTGTTCATATCAAAACAAGACGAGAGTTCCTCTGACAATTTTTTCGAAATGTGCATAGTTTCGGAGGTGCAGGCTGCCGAAAAGTTGGGAAAATGAACTTCAAAGCTTCATATTTCAAACACCACGAACAGTAGAATTGATGCGGCATGGTACCGTCCAAGACTTTAAACCTGCTCTAATTGAAAACGCACATTTCAAAATTCCCCGAATAGCGTGAAAGGGATTTCCCAAAGGAAGTACACGGGATTCTGTAACATTTCTCAAGTAAAGGTAGATCGAAAAGGGTAAGAATTAAACCACTTCCAGCATAAGTAAAGATGAGATACGTCATCTGAAACATCCAATCGGACAATGATATTTAATCTCCTTGATAACAAACAAATAAAACGTTCGATGAAATTATGCAAT
>JAGDQP010075835.1:0-10119 GCA_022664845.1 Lepisma saccharinum
TATATATATATATTAACACGCTAGCGGCCATAATTTTGAAGATATTTGAACCAAATTTTTATATGTTGTTTCTAGGCTTAATAGCTCGGTTAAGTTCGTTAATGAGCAAAATTGGTCGCCATCTTGGATCCAAAATGGCCGCCGAACCCATTGTTGTATAGAATACACAGCCTAAACCTCTGGGGCAATTGAAATCAAATTTGGCATAAAGGTACAACATCTTTTTGATTACGAAAATGTTACCTAATGAGTTCAAAGACGCCATCTTGGATCCAAAATGGTGGAAGCAAGAAATCTACTTTCCATATCGTTTGAGCTAGAGATACGAAATTTGGAATGAAGGTGTATTGTCACTAGTAGTTCAAGAAAATATTACGAAATGTTGAAAAAGTCGCCATCTTCAATTCAAAATGGCCGCTGAACCCATTGTTGTATAGAATACACAGCCTAAACGGCTGCAGCTAGAAATATCAAATTTGGTAACACTATACATTATCATTTGTATGTTACTAAAATATTACATGATCTATCCAAAGACGCCATCTTGGATCCAAAATGGTGGACCTAAAAAAACATTTTCCACACCGTTTGAGCTAGAGATACGAAATTTGGCATAAAGGTGCATTATGACGACTAGTTTAAGGAAATATTACAACATTTAGGAAAAGTCGCCATCTTGGATCCAAAATGACTACCCAAAATCCCATTTTTCTCACCGTTTGAGCTGGATAAATGAAATTTTACTTGAAGTTGTACCATCACAAGTAGGTCACGACAATATGAGAACTTTCAAAAAGTCGTCAACTTGGATCCAAAATGGCCGCCCCAAAAACCCAATTTCCAAATCATTGAAGGTGTATGACCAAGAGTAGGTTACAATAAATGGGGCAAACCTTCCGGGGACGCAGCCCCCCGCGGGAGGGTACAGATGGATACCATGGTGGTGTAGTGCTGCAGTGAGATTTTGGTTAAGATAAAGGAGGCGCATCCTCTCAAAAGCACTGAAGTTGGGGGGCGAACCCCTTACGGGAGTCTGGGGGCAGCACTCCAAGCGAAACCATAAATGTATGTCTTGTGAGGTATCGTTGAATAGCTCTTGATGAATAATCTACAAAACAATAAATAGTTTCTCGATAGCTCTCATATAAGGCGAGATTTGAATTTTTGAAAATAAAAAAAACTTCGAGATCTACCTCATCCTGTAGGCCTACCGAAAGGGATTTTTTTTTCAAGCTGATGTTTTGTTACTAAAATTCTAAAGTGTTCTGCAACTAGTCAAACGCACGCTAGTATTTATTTTAGTATAAAGAAGTTCTTATTAAAACGCTTTTAAAATGTATAAATATATAGAAATACATGAAACTAACAATTGAATATTGTATTGTCACTCGACTTACGTTGCTATGCAAAATTTCGTCATTGTAAGACGTTGGGAAATTAGGTAAATTAGCGTTGCAGGATTTGAGGACACGATGAAACATTGTGAATTCAAGAAAAGTATGTAAAAACAAAACATTATAAACTCAGTTGTGTTGAGTTTGGCCATTTTATATAGTGACAGAAGAAGTGTTTAAGTTCTCGTGATTCGCCTTCTAAACTCAAGCCTCAACGGAATACGACAGAAAATAGATAGATAATCTATGCACTTGTAATGTCAATTATGATACTGCAATATTTTTGTATACTCTTTTCAGAATTTTTCATTTTTAGAATTTAAGACATATTCGTCTTTCAATTACGTGAATTGACTATAGATTTCTTCTTTTACTTTATTGAGAAAGAACTAGGGTTAAAGTTTTAATGTTTGTTTTCTATTTAAGTAATCTGCATGTATTAATAATTTAAGCAGCTTCCAACTCAGTATTAACCTGCAGTGATGTAAGTTAGAAATCTCACTATTTACTGCTGGCAGCGAATGAAGTCTAAAAAACACACTCCCTGCAGAGTGTGATTTTTGTAGGTCTTCCTTGCTGATAGTTATTGTAAAGTGTTTGAATTTATAGCTTTTGGCCATCTTAAGCTCATTCCGGGATGGGTTAGAGAATGGAGAAGGTGTCGACCAGGGCCTTTCCTAAGGTACCACCCGAAATTTAAACAAGGCTCTGAGCGATACCTTCCGCATCCCGCATTTGTAGTTTTTTTTATTGGCTAATCAAATTGTCTTCTTGCAACAGACCTAGAAGTAGCGCGAACCGTTGCTACCTCGGTTGATCATCACCACGGACCTGGCCTTATTTGAAATCTTCATCCCGGCATTTTCCTGGTTTGACTGAAGATATACAGTAAGTGAAAACCTCAATGACAATGATCCGCTTAAGATTCCACCGCGTCTTCCAAGTTCTGGTTCAAGATAGTGGCAAAAAAAGTATATTCAACATTCAGCATTCCTTACAGCCCTAGGGAAGAGGAGTGTATAAGTAGTCACCGCTGACTGAACAACATAATGCATTTTTAAAGAATTTTCTTGTTCTGTGCTGAACAGTACCGTACCTATATAATCAGGAGAAACTCGAATGGATAATGTTTATCTACCTGTGTATCTTTTGTTTACGTCATGCATATTAGTTGTACTGTAAATGTCCCATATTGCGTGTTATCGACAAAGTAAACAATCTTAGAAATACCCGAACGAGTTCCGCATTACAAGTGATTGCTGCAGGGTAGAAACTCTTCCACAGACCGAAACTAGTCGAACAGCTTTCAGTACTAAAAGGAGAGTGAAGTTGTGTAACCTTGGCTTGGACAAGTACGTTGGTTTGGTCATTCAGGTTCTT
This sequence comes from Lepisma saccharinum, assembly GCA_022664845.1. Lineage (NCBI taxonomy): Eukaryota > Metazoa > Arthropoda > Insecta > Zygentoma > Lepismatidae > Lepisma > Lepisma saccharinum. Next base: position 2,775 of record JAGDQP010075835.1, read on the forward strand.
CATCTGTGCGTGTGTACGGCAAGAAACTGAATACCAGGATTGTTCTACTCTGCTGTGACGATTTTAAGAGCCTATCAAGCGGTAACTTTTGTGCTCCAATTTGGTGTTGAATCTTAAGATACACAAGTTTGTGTATATGTAAGGTAAGATAGCAACAGTTATTAGATTTTGATTGAACTCCCATATTTTAGAATTATCCATTGAGTGAAGTGAATAAAAAGAAGTAGATGCTCCCAAAGTCTTCACTCGCGAGTAAAATATTCTCTCACCTATCAGATGAATAAAACTTTGCTTTTACTCAAAAGCATTTTCTTGCGTCAATAGAGTTTACTTTCAAGATATTTTTATTCACTCTTATTTAAGTAATTGCTTCCAAGTTCCGAGCATTTACTTTCAAAGCACAAGTAGTTACACCTGATGGAAAGTATACTCTCTTTTGCTTCACTTAGTGCTAAGTATTTACTTAAAAATAGGCAAGTATAAGCATTTACTTGTTTTTATTCACTTAACCCATTGTCTCTACAACCAAACTGTTTTGTTGGGACTTCATTTTGTGTTCTTACATTAAGAACTGCTGGTGTTTTTGATTCTCCTCACGAAGTATCAGATCTGTAAGGTGAAGGCGCTCACAGAGAGTGGAAATGAGGCTTGGGGAAGGTCACTTTCCCCAAACTACTCTTTACGCACATATATTTCTTACAGGTTTATTTAGTTTGCCCCAGCAAAGATATTGTAGCTACGACTATCGCCACTGCAACAGCGCTGTGACGTAACGTTCTGTTCATATATTTTTTTTTTCGCTTTGATTCATCGTTACTTTCGTGGATTTATTTTCACCAGCGTAGTCAAGTTAATGAATTATGATAGGTATGAAAGTATAGTATGTTGTACTATACCAGAAATCTGTTTTTGTCAGCGTCTGTATTTAGAGCATTCCGCCATCGGCTAAAGTATAAGGATAGCATTTTAGTAGAACAGTTTGTGGACTAATTTGTAGGACACTGGACTTCAGATTGGAAGATCCGTGTTCAAATCCTATCCAAGATAAAAAAAAAAAAAAAAAACAAAAAAAACAAAAAAAAAACCTATGTAACAACGCGTGGTTTACTCAACGTATTAGGTACGAAAAACACAGTATACTAGGTTTCCGAAGCATAAATAGAGAATATTGCAGCCGATATTACATGACAAGTTTGTTGTTGATCATTTGCAAGTGGAAGCGATAAATTTGCAGCAAACCTTAGGCTAACTCACATTTGTAATGTAAAGTTCGTTGTGCATATATAATAATAACCACTGGCGTGACAGGCCGATAAGCCCTAAGCCTGCCCCAACGCCATCTGTTTGCGTTTGGTGGAACTGCGTCCACTTGGATGACGGCGGTGTGGTCAGCATTGCGCGCACCTAACCACGAACAGGCATATTAGGAGTTTTCTAGACCGAGTGGTCGTCACGTCTTTATTCACGTGACTCCCCAGTTTGCCTCACGACGCTGGATGAACGCCGAAAAGTGGGACTCCATCCGGGGTGTGAACCCGGGACCACGCGGACATGAGTCCAACGCTCTAACCACTAGATTATGGAGCCCCTAAAGTCTGTTATATACTCTTTCGTTTATGTCGCGAGTTTTTCAAGGTGTAATACAATTTTTCTTTAGTATCTGGGCATCATTTTATGCAAATGGGAATTCACATTCCGCTTCTTTTACTATTCCAAACGGCTAAAAGAAATAAATAACTGCAAAGGGGAAATTAGTGAATTATAAAGATTTATCCGAAACCTTTAAGATGGATTCTTGTGTTGGTAATTCGAACAAAACAGCTTTTCTCCGCCTGTTAATAAGGACAGCTCACAAAATCTGGTACATTTGACTTTAAAAAACTTTAAACTTTATTTTTATATGGGCCAGTCAAGTAACTTTGAACTTCGGCCCGTCACGATTCGCCTTTAGCTGTTAAAATCCACACCCATGCACCTGCCGGAATTCGAACCCGGGACCTTCGAGCCGATGGCCTACCGCCGCAGACCGCTTGGCCACCCGGCCGGCGGTACATTTGACTGAAATTAATATTCTGTGCTTACTAAGATGGCGCTTAAGTATAACTACAGGTCCTACAATCGGAGGATAAGATCATTTGAAATTCTTGTTCTTTAAATGTCTATTGAAAGAAAAAGGTGTATTTGGAGAGTTAACGTACACTGATGGAAAATGAAATCCCAACACTAAAAAAAGGAGTCATATTAAACTCGGACAGATCATTCTGCCTGATATGTTACACTGACATAATATAATTTACAGGATACGTGAGCAGCTTCATCTCAGAACTGAATGTTAGGATGATTAAGGTCCTTGAACTTTGATCGGAGTCACTTGAAGAAAAAATACGAATCGAATGAATCAACAAGGCTTGAGAAGTAAGACGAAACATATTTTCATCATTCTTAACAAAAATTCACTTTCTTCAGATATGAGTTCGTATATAAAGTAGAAAATGAGTTTAATTTACTCATTTTCATCTGCTGCTTCCAAACTTCTAGTTTTAACTTCAATGAACAAATTTTTCGTTAAGGAAATAATATTTTCATCCTTGTAGAGAGAGTTGATTCGTTCATTTTAGTGAAAAATATCAGGCAAGTAGGAATATTATAATATCTGAGTCCACTTTGGATTATTCAAGATTCCATCACGTTCAAAACCAGGTGAAATGTGCATACCTAAGCTTGCTACCCCACCGATACCTTGCCTCTGGAGAAGTGTGGAATTTAGTAGTGTCACCATGTGCAGATTAAAGAGACGCGAATTCAGATTGCTGGATTTAATATATGTATATATATATATATAGAGAGAGAGAGAGAGAGAGACTCGTATCACTTCTTTCATTTTATCCTTAAAAAGAGGTGCACTTTTTTTAATTGGCAGAGCTTAATATTAACGTGACGTGAGCTTTATGCTTGGGTGCCACTCATGTAATTTCTTGCATATTTATTTCCAAATTTTCCACAATTTAGGCGGCACCATCAGCACACACGTCAACCAATAGTGATCATGAAATGCTCGGTCATTAAACATTTAATTGTTGAGAAATGTCCTCAACATTAGTGGGAATAACTCAGCACATACAGGGTCGTAAATCTCATGCAGGAGAAGAATGGCTAGATCCAATACATTGGTAGATTCATCCATCTTCATTGAGAGTTTGTTGCTTAATTTTTCTCTCTCAATGAGAGTATCTTCAACATCACAACATATTTGATTTATTCTCCTGGTTACTATTTTTTTTTTTTTTTTTGAAAGAGGAATAATGAAACTTCGATGCTTCTGTATTTGACATAGATATCTATAGTTTTGATTTTACCCCAAAATCACTAAATATTGCAACGCACGAACAATAATCTTGTGAGTAGAGTAAAACTATCGAAACACGAAAGCTAAGATAAGCTAAGATATGTTCACAAAATTAAATTTTAGTTAGCTGAATGGACATTAATCGTAATTGCGGAGATCGGTCTGATTGGGCCCTCAAGACTCTTCATCCTCCACGAGTCGAAATATCACAAATTTAGGAACACTACGGTATACAATAGCACCTATATTTTTAATGGTGCAGTTCTAACTTAGTCAGCATTTCTTTACGTATTAATTTTAACACAGTACGACTAACAACTCACCACATAGTTTAATGTTTACTAAATAATTATATTCGTTAAAGAATTATGAATGTATAATATAGATTTCAACCGAAGCTGAAACGAGTCACCAGGTCATCCGTCAAAATTTAAACCGGGTCTAACCCGATTTCGACCCTGTGGCCCGGAGGATAACGCAGATTAGTTATTTCCATAATATACGCTGTTGCGTTTGAACAGTCTTTCTTTCTGGGGTGACTAGGAACGAAGACGTGATTTCCCAGAGTACGAAACATACGACGCAGAAAAGTTCTTAATAATAATAATAATAATAATATATGGAAATAGTCTCATATCCCCGGAAATAACAAAAACGCCGTCGGAGGTGTACTAATCCCCCTCCCCCACTCGGAAAATCTATTCTGAATGAATTTTATGTTTGAGTATTAAATAGGATAAAACCATTAAAATATCTTAACTCGCAAAAAGGAAGTTCCCGTATATAAGCTCACTTCTCAGAGAACCTCACAAATTTCAAAATTGATTGATTCAAACCGCAGGAACAAGGCTGGTTACCGGGTCAAGATTCGATCATCGGGTCGTCGAGTTAAGTCATTGTGGTTATTTCGTTCAAGACGGTCCTGAGTCATTCGGGTCAAGACAGGGTCCATAGGGTCAAGTTTCGGACCGATGTCAGGGTCAATAGAAATGACCAGATTTCAGCTCTGATTTTAACGTAGTGCAAGGATCCATGTTGTCTTCATAAATATTCAATATGTCTGTTTATGAAAGAAATTATAAAGTTGTACGACTGACTCTACGTGATTAATACATTAGAACTGGTGAAAGGTAATTCAGAGGAGGATGGGACTCTGTAAAGCGTTGATTCCGCATTCAGAATGTTCTGATTTACGATTCAGCGGCCGACCATCCTGAATGAAAAGTTTCCAGGATGTTTCGTCCAAACTAGGGCCTGGCTTTATTTTCTCCATCTTCCCCCCCCCCCCCCTACCCTATCGGATCTGAGCCGAAAGCTACAAATAAAAATTCAAACAGAGGATGAGGCACGGACGGTACTTTCTATTTTTATTTTCATTCTTTATAGAATCGATTTTGGTATGGTTTAAATGATAATTAGTTGAACGAGCTATTCTTGAACTTTTCATTATTTCTTGTAATTCACGATGGAATTCTCGAATCACAATCCCCCCCTTTCAAGACCAACGGATTTCATTCGCCGATTCGTAGCAAAGTAGGATAACTACGTTTAATCATTTAATTAAACAATTTTGTAGACTTTTGACATGTAATAATTAAATCTAACATTTCCTTCCCACAACAAAAAGAATGTTAAAACATGTTGATATCGCTCGAACTTCAAATAAACTGCAAACCGACTGTCATCTCTCTGCCATGCTAGAAATCCAAAAGTATATCGTTGGCTGGCTCAGAAACGAAAATTTTCCATATCGACTGAACAGATAACTATTAAAACGGTTTTTCTTACTAACTGTGCCAGTGCATGTAGATTTATATAAATTTTCTGAATTCTTAGTCATTTAGTGAAGATTATTTTCTGAATGCCATGTTACCTCATTAATGCTGTAATTTCCAGTTATTTCTTCCTCTGAAATGTATGGAGTTGATAATTAACTCGTTAATATAAGTAAGTTTTTTTAATTGCATAAAGTGGGGCAGGCTGCAGTTATGGAAAGGAGAAACAAATTGTCATTTACAGCACTTCAGTGAACCCGCTATTTGGTAAATATTGAAAATACTTAGAACGATTTCCACTTACACAAAATATATTGCGAAACAATCTACATACAATATGAAAATTAGCTGTAAAATGTGCTCTTTTCGTACCTTAGTTATAAATACTTTCTAGTTATTAACTCCAGTAAGAATCTGCTATATTTATTTTCTCTCATTACATTGATATTCTGGCCCTTTCTGTTGTACTGTACAAACATATTAAGGCATGTATGTGCATTGTGAAAGGTGTTAGAAACCAACTGAAAATATTTGATATTGGCCAAATACCAAATTGTGTAAGCAATTGGTTCAGAAGTAGCATCAGCTGTAATAAGGTTTCATTGCCGGTCAGGTTGGGACATTGTAAGTGCATTTCTGTGCTTCAGTTGTTTCACTGGCTTACAGTAATTTATTTGGTTTAGATTATCGGGTATTATTGCTCCTTTTTCTTATATATACATAAAAGCAATATAATTTGTAAAAGGGGAGTTGTTGTGACTCAGGCGGTAGCGCGTCTGACTACGAATATGGGGAGCGCTCTCATATAGTCACTGTATAAATTCTTGATTTGGCCCGCCCCCATGCTTTTCTTTTTAGTCATGCATAAACAAAAATATTTTTTTACTTTTTCATACGAATTGTTAAGAAGAGTATGTACGACATTTAAAAAAAATAATTATATATATATATATATATATATATATATATATATATATATCTGGTGTAGTAAAAAGTAATCCATTATTTTGCCAATAGATGGCTTCAGTGATATGTATCTCGCGTTGTATAAGTCCGATCGGGTTCAACGAGATGGCGTGCAAACGATGAGATTGCGTACTACAAACACTGTTCAGATAGTTGTAATGAGTTGACTCAGTGTTGTGTGAGCGCGCGTCAAAATGGACACTAGCAAAGAGAAAATACGCTATATTTTACAGTTTTTCTTCGATAAAGGCGAAAACGCAAGCCAGGCGGCTGCAAATGTGAATAGTGTTTATGGTCCTGATACTGTAACAGCCAATCACGCGCAATTTTGGTTTCGTCGATTCCGTTCCGGTAATTTTGACGTCAAAGATGTACCACGCACTGGAAGGCCACGTGTCGAAAATGTCGATAAAATCATCGACATTGTCGCGTCCGACCGTCATGTAAGCGCTCTTTCGATTGCCCAAGAGCTAAACATTGCACAAAAAACCGTGTGGAACCATTTGCATAAGGCTGGATACAAAAAGAAGCTTGATGTATGGGTGCCACACGAGTTAACGCAAAAAAACCTCATGGACCGAATTTCCATCTGCGAATCGCTGCTGAATCGCAACAAAAGCGACCCATTTCTGAAGCGGTTGGTGACTGGTGATGAAAAGCGGATCACTTACGACAACGTCACGCGAAAACAGTCGTGGTCGAAGCACGGTGCCCAAGCCAGGATTGACGGCCAGGAAGGTTTTGCTGTGTGTTTGGTGGGATTGGCAGTGAATTATCTACTATGAGCTGCTCCCCTACGGCAAAACCCTTAACTCGGAACTATACTGTCAACAATTGGACCGTCTGAAGGCAGCAATCGCCCAGAAGCGGCCAGCTTTGGCCAATAGGAGAGGCATTGTGTTCCACCAGGCCACACACATCGATAGTGACTCGCCAGAAGCTCCGGAAGCTTGGTTGGGAAGTTCTTATGCATCCACCTTATAGTCCGGACCTGGCACGGAGTGATTACCATCTGTTCCTGTCCATGGCGAACACGTTTGCTTGTGCAAAATTCGCGTCAAGAGAGGCTTGTGAACATCGACTGTCTCAATTTTTGTCAATAGGGACAAGGGCTTCTATGAGAGAGGCATCATGATATTACCTTCCAAATGGCAACACGTTATCGAACAAAACTGCGCATATATGACCTAAATCGGATCATACTAACTATCGTAAGTCAAGCCTTCAATGTCATGCAAAAATAATGGATTACTTTTTA
>JAGDQP010075837.1:0-10119 GCA_022664845.1 Lepisma saccharinum
GAGTGAGTTGAGCTGTCATTAATTTATTCCTCTGTATTTTTTGAATTTGATTTATTATAATTATCTGCCTAATTAGTATCTAAAGCGGGAACATCGTTGTTTATGCAGGTATAAATGTCTGTATGTGGATCTGAGTACTTCTTAGAGTAATTAGGAGAGTAAGGGCTGGTATTGAATAGAGGATTTTTAACTTTGGAAGGTTGATAATTGTTAGAATTTGGAGAGGAATCTGTTAACTTTTGTTTAGTTGTTTCATTATTCTTATCAAGTGTTTGTGTTGGAGAGGAAAGAGGAATGTTAATCACGAAAGTGGTTAGTATAAATATTAAAGAAGAGCAAATTTACTAGAATTTGAGCGCAGAATGGCTTTCCTCAATCCAATAGTTTTACAGTTGAGGTAGTTTAAAAAAAATAAGCTGTGCCATAAAAGTTATTAATAGTAAAACAAACATGATGCAATAATGAAAACATAGTAACATATATATTTACAATCTTCGTCGCTTAGAAGTACCAGGTGTGACCTCTTCAAGTTTCACGTCACTATATCGCCTAGCTGTTAAATATCTGAAATATTACTTGCTGCTTTCCCATCTAAAAACTCAATCACTGATAAGAGTGTACCTGTATTCGGTGTCACTATCGATAACGACCCCAGGCATATTTGTTTGTGCACAACAGTCCGACGTAAACGTTGCATAAAGCAACCAGCGCCTATTTTGTTTTTAAATCTGCGCTCGCCCCAACCAAAGTGGAGCTTTGCTGACGTTCTTCGACATCAAACGTCCTAAATTCGTACACAGAGAGCAGCGTAGGGACTCAACGAGGTAAGACCTATATTACGAAGCGCTTCGGGATAAGAGAGCAATCTGTACGAAAGATTGAGTCTAAGTCCACGTCGACTAAGATTCTACAAAAAATAATGCTTAAACATAAAACTTTAAAGAAATAAAGCAAAACCAAATCATCAAAGGCACACAAAAGTATACTGACTTCCGTCAATATTCGGTCTTAAATCGTCACACTTATCTAAGGTCGTTTTAAGGGACAATAGGTTTCGAACAAAAGAATTTTCGCGAAATATAGGGGTTAAAAGTTTATTGGCTTTCGTCTATATTCAGTCTTAAACCGTCACACTTACCTAAGATCGTTTCTAAGGCAAATAATTTTCGTTTAAGAGAAAGTCTACGCAAGTTAGAGTTTAATTAAATAAGTAAATCTACAAATAATAATTAAATTCTAATTCAATACAGATTAGATAAATTCCGAGACAACAAAAGTAAATAACTATTCTTCCCTATCACCTAAATCCCAATTTCATTCAAAATGGTAGGAACAGATAAGAAAAATGGTAATAAAGAGATAGATAATACACCATTAAGACACTTCACTAGAGGTTGATCTAAAACTCCAAAATACAAAAATCGTTCACCAACAAAGAAAACCACCAAGAAACAAAAGCTGAGACGTGTATCCACACCCTCTCCCAAACGTTCATACAGAAAGGAAGTTGAAAACGAAACATCCAGTGAAGATGAACTATATAAAGCTAAGAGTATAGAAAATTCACCAAAAGAATTCACCTCTTCGGACACAAGAAACACATCACCAGGGTCGCAAACATCAAAAGAAGATTTCATAAGTGAATCTTCATCCAACTTTCCCACATTTTCTTCAAATTTGAACTCGCCTTCTATCATGCAAAACACAAATAATCCAATAACTGAAACGGAGATATTGGGAGAAGTACATGAGAAGAATAGAGGAAGAGGGGAAAAACAACAATCCTCACAATATTTGGAAGAATCCGAAACCCTCAAAGAAACAGATTCACATAATGAGAGAACAGAAACAGAAATCAGCTCCGGGGGATCACCTCTCAATTTATCATTACAAGAATCTCTTAAAACCTTAAATCGCACATGCAATATTAAAGATAACATTAACAAAAATCAAGAACAAAGTCTTCAGTCGATAAGTATGACAAATAATTCTTCGGAAAACAAAGCTGTTGGAGATCTAAATTGTTTTTGATAATCATTTTGTTATATTGTGCTTTTTCTATTTTGTATGTGTGTTCTTTCAAAGACTAAACTGTAACCGAAGAAATTCTTTCTGTGGTCCGTGACTGTGTGACAAGAATTTGGGTACTATGTGTGAGTGTGTGGTCTCATGTCCCCCTCGTCCTGCTACAGAAAACCAGAGCAGAAAGAGGGTGGAGGGAGGGGTTGGAAGGAAGAAGCAAGTGGACAGTAAAAGAACAGACAAAGCAGTGAGAAGTGACCCTTCAGTGCTGTAACAAGCGAGTCTCGTCTAATAGGTGTGAGTATGTGTGTGGGCGGTATTGTAAATACAAACGTAATTGTGTATATATCTTCCATCTTTTGTATATATTGCATAATCAATATATATATTGGGTCTATCCCCACTTATGTCTTTCAATCAAGTACTCCAGCAGCTTCCGTGTACGGAACATTAATGGTCTTCCGAGGGTCGGATAGAAAAGAACTCGAATCGGCGCCAAACTGTGGGCTGGAGTGCTTTAGTGTGGTGGAAGACATTGCCCAGGATAGTTGGCGATGGTGAACGTTTGTTACTACGGTGATGAACCTGTGACTTCCGTAAGCCATAGAGTAAGTAAGTAAGACTGACTGTTCTAATAAATAACGGGTTAGGACATTGGCTGCGGAGAGATTGTATACTAAGGGATGCAATTTAAGGTAAGTTTTTTTTTTTAAAAAAATGGATGAAGCTATTAGAAGCAACTCCTTTATAGTATTATGGAAGATAAAAATAATTCGTATTCTAAGATAAGTGGAGAAGCGCAGGATCGGGATCATTGGAGATTCTTGACGGACCTGCCGCTTTCGACGGAACATTAATGATGATTATGTGTATTTTGTACACACCAGTAAGAATTGTTCATATATTCTTCCGTATAATGTGTTGGAAAGTAACATATTCCGATTTCCAGTGTAAATAATACACATTGGGCCGCCACTTTGTGATGCATTTTAAATGCTGCTCCCATGGTTTAATTTTGTATAATTTTGGACATGTTATTACAGAATATTTTCTCATTAAGTGCAACTTTCAAACCTTCTCTTGCATTAGTTTTCCGCTGTATACCTTTTTCCTTACTTTTCGTTGACTGAATGGAGAAGACCTAATTCCTAGTTACAGACTAAAACAATGTAAAGACAGCGTGAGGCTAGAAGGGAAAACAAATATGGTGTAAACCATGCCGAGAGAGAAAAACCATGAAATCGTAGGAAGTAAATCGTAGAAAGTGAAAGTTCAATATTTCTAAGAAAATGGACGAGATAATCAAGATAAAAGGAAGTGTAGAGTTATGAACTTAAATATTGGACTATGCGTAATTGAGTAATGCAAAGGAATCCTAAAGGGGTCTCTGATGAGGAGATAGATAAAAATATGGCAGAGTAGAAATCGAGTGAAGATCTATATGGACGGATGAACCAGTGGGGAGATTGAAGACATGGAAAGGAGGAGCAAGGATGAAAGGGAAAGTATACTTAAAACTGAAGAGGAGAATTGAAGGCGTTGAGGTAGAGAAAGAATAGGGCCTCCAATAAATATAGATGACTATCTGAGAACTCTGAAATAAGCACACATTAAAAAAAATCCGATGTATGCAGTCATATACTGCTAAAACGTAGCTAGAAGCATGGGTTTGAGCCTTTTTTATCTGAATTCATTTGTTACATCAACAAAGCAAGAGGTGACAGAATACAGAATTTAGATTATATTCCTAATGACCGTGAAATTTTAATGCGTTTTGCTAAGGAAGAAAAAGTAGTAGTAACCATTAAGTTGTTGCAACACACTGTCTGAGTAGTTTACTATAAGATTTTATAAATAGCGAAATTGTGACTTATTGAAATTCCATTAACGACGCAATGATGTTCAACAGATAAGTTGGAAAGTTCTATTGTCGATTCAAACTGGAATTATCCAAGTTATTATTTTCCATTCAAATTTGTATTTTTGCCAGTAAACAAGATAGTTTCAAACAGAATTATAGTTGCTCAGTTGGTAGAGAATTTTGTTAGCATTGGGAAGGTTCTGGGAATGATCCCAGCTTCCGCCCATCTTAAGATTTTTTCAGAGATTTTCTATCATACCAGGCAAATGCAGGATGCAGCCTACAAACCAGTCTCAGACCAACTACCTTCTAACTTCCTCTCCCCACTGTATCTCGGCCTGAGCCTGAGGTGCCTAAATACCATAATAAAATATCTCAATACAATTAAAGATTCAACATTGTATAGAGAATATTTTGGCCAAGTTTTCTGTTCCTTGTACAGCGAATATATGTAACATCGGTCTGGCTTGTTTTAGTCAAAATAAATATGAATAATTTGTATTTATCTACACGTTATGCGCATACGTAGGAGTGCCAAAGCTGATCCCAAACGCATACCTATCATAGAGACATAGTAACAAAGAGACCGTCAATAAGATCATATATTACCTACCCTGAAATTTTACTAGGAGAATCTACGTCCTATAGAGAGATAATATACAAAAAATAGCTGCCCATATTAACTGTAAGGTACCGAGATGGCTGTTGGAAGGTTGGTCGCATTGTACTAAAGTGTATAGTTTACGATTCAGTCAAACTTTCGTCCTGGAATGAAACACTGCCGAGAAACACCTTCCACACCGCAGCACTCCTCTCCAGGAACGTATTAAGGGTAAAATGAAAATGTTTCCATGCTCTCTTCGGGAACATGTAAACGTTTATAGTTACATATACTGCGATTTGAAAGTCGCGGGGCTCTAATTTTAAAAGTGCACAGTTTGATTTATTTTGTTAAATGTGACTACTAAATCAATTTTGTTAAGCACTCAAGTTCACACGACGACACATGTTTCTAGCGAGTTTGTTCACGGTGTCGACTGAATATGGACGCCTGCTTTGGTGTTCTGCAGACATTCTGTGTCTTTAGTATATTGCTGTAAATTATCTTTTAAGTAGCCGCACAGAAAAATGAGTGAGTGGAGACAAATCTAGTGAAATCCCCACCCACTCCACCAGAGACAAATCTGGTGAGGCGGTCGCAAGTTTGTAGAAATCAAGCGATCTTTTAAGAACTCTGAGCAGCAGCATTGTTTCCTCCGACGTATTCCAATTAGCGCGGTCTTGCTGAAACTAACAAATACGTGCGCCTTCCTCGTACAAGAAGCTAAATATTCTATAGAAAATCATATCAACACCTACGCTGGGTCGCTTGTAGTCCTTTTGTGAATACTATACGTTTCGCGAAGCCTTTCCACAAAATTATAAACTGTTGTTTCTCCTGGTGTATGAACAACGATGAAACTCTAGTTAAATGTTTTGAAGCAGCGTTTGTAGTGCTTCACACCAAAATACACTCCTAAGGAATCAACCCTCTATCATTGCGTGAAACGAATGGCGCACTGACTGTCATTTTACCTGCCTACTACTCATTGTACCTGGTGCTTCGTGTCTTGATGCGCATGTGCACAATTACTCCAAGCAACGAAACTCACAAATATTATTTAGTGTTAACATACATAACAAATAAAATGGGAGTCCGGAGACTTTAGAATCGGACTATATATATATATATGGCAACATGGTCGCTAGCATCAGTCTCCTCAGCCTTCGGCGAAACTTTGCCTCATTTCGCATATTTGTCTTTGTATGTGAAATTCCTGTACACCTGTATTGTTTATTCTTATCTGTAAATATATATTTATTTTCTAACTTGTTTTATCGTATACAATGATAAACATATCATATACATATTTATTTCAAGATCTTCTTTAGTAACTCAAAGTTGTTTTCAGGCTGTTCAGTAAAAATATCATTCGACGTATTATATCTGGTTTTCACTACCAACATTGCTTCAAATTCCTCAATTTTCATTTGTGACTTTTCCTCCGCCAGTATGTAGTTCATGACAGAAAATAATCTCTCTACAGTGCTGCCTTTGAAGAAATGCAGTTCAAAAACCATTTTTAGGTTACTGTTGGGATATGTTATTTCCTTTGAGATTTGTTGGCTGATAGTTGTCAGGTAGTGTTTTTCTTTGTGGAACTGGGTTGGTAAAATATTCCTTGTTGGTTGAAACATATTATTGTTATTTTACATTTTCTGCAAATCGGGTTCAGAAGCAGCCGGGGAGGAAAGTGTTTTTTAAGACGAATGTCTACCTTAATCTAGGGTGTTTGGACCCCCGAAATTAATTTATTTTGTAAAATAGGCAATAATGTATTGATTTTACAAAAAAAAAAGTTCGGGACGTCCAGACCCCCTAAATACATATCTGGGTAAGCGTTACTGTGTGGAAGGTGACGTTACAACTCAGCACTGTTTTATTCCAGAATGAAAGTAAAGTTGAAGTGACATCTGCTGATTTAATAAAAAAAATCACTTTTTGTACCTTCTACCAATATTCCCGTTCCTATCTCGGTACCTTGCAGTTAATATGGGCAACTACTTTTTTGTGTATTACCTCTCTGTTGGACGTAGATACTCGTAGCACAATTTTATGAAGTGTTTACATACGATCTCATTGAAGACCTCCTTTTAAGTTTATGTAACTGAATACCAGCATCAAGGCATTTCCTTTTCCCGACTGTGTCGTGTTACTCAGACATTAAGGTTTCCATGTGACGCACATACAGTTGCAAATTCCTAAAAGTGTGGACAGTTTTCATTTAAAGTTTAAAAATTCTGGATTTTTAAATTCTCTTAGACCGCTGACCGTTATGTATAAATCTTTGTTATTCGTCGCGGAAGGGGGAGTAAGCAAAGTAACAAACAATCTAGATATGATCCCGACATTTCTCAGGTGAGCTAGGAAACTGAAAACATGAGCCATCATGGGGTCGTGTTCTCGACTTTTACCTGTGGATCTCCCCAGGTTCTAACTTACACGGAAATATCACGGTATGTTGTCGCAGAAATCCGAGTCACACATATTGCATGTGGTAGAGCATGGGGAAATATGGAGAGCAACAAAATGTAAGCTGCGATGGACAAGAGGATCGGAACATCGGGGGAGAAATTAGAAGCTCGTAGGAGGGAGTTAAAGGCAACACCTAAGTTAAAATGGAGGTTGTGCAAAATGGTTAAAACAAACAAAATAAAACGTTCACAACATAAAGCTAACTAGACGTAGTATCTAATACCAGAAACAAACTTCCCACTCGTGAAGCTGTGCTTCCAACTCAGCACAAAATTAAATGTTGTTAAATAGAACTGTACATTGATTATTGCACATTTAAAGAGCACTTGAAATGCAAAAATATTGATGTGACGCCTGATGACACAGTGCTGCAAACTATAGTAGATGTATAAGCTAGTAGACCGCAATAGTGAGAAAATAGGCGCGTTCACTTAAAAGGTGATGCTAAGAAGAACGTAAAAACCCGACTTAAAACGATTACTAATGATGGAGTTTCCACAGTAGGAAAAAAACAGAACGGGGATCAGCATCGGTATTGTTATTCTATCATTACGAGATAATCGAGCATATAACGTTGTCGATTCATAAAAATCAAAATAAATACAAACTGATGGTTAGCACATGTAAAATGCAGCGTGGACGTCAGCAACGTGTAAAGAAGACATATTGCATGCTGCACAGCGAACTATGAGCATCCTACACTAACCTGTCATATAAAGTAACCAGAGATGATTGGATTCAAAAATTTAGACAAAATAAGATGATATAAGCTTCAGAACGTAACCAATCTTCTCCTGACTCCCACATCTTTGTTAATGAACAACTTACGCCCTACAACCGCAAATTCCTTTATGAAATGAAGCAATGGAGTTCGTTCTGTTTGGATCAGAGATGGAAAACTGTTTTCTCTCTCCGCAGACACTCGTAATGGCAGAGGGAAAAGAGCCCCGAGCTCAGAGTCCAGGGATTCTGCCAGAACGCACCAAATGGGAGTTCTCAAGCATTCTATACGATAAAAATAAATAGAAACCCTAAAATAATACTTACAGCTTTTCAATTTGGCTTTTATACATACTTTCGAAACTGAAAAGCTTAGGAAAATCACTGTACTGGGTCATATATATTGTATGGTTGAAAACATCGAAGAACAAAATTCTGGCAAACTGATAGAGATAAACACCTCCTGACATATTGGATCTATTAAATTGTGCCCCCGAAGCGGTCACAATTATGTGTATTGTACCTCTATCATCCACCCAAATCAAACAGATTTATATTGAAAAGGCGCACCCCAAATGCTCCAACCGGTTTTGCATAGGAGCAAATACCCTTTTTGCGTTCCCCTAGATCCGGGTTTCCGGCTTACCCACTTTCTCCTTACATTTAATCAGACACGTAACTACAAGTTCGTTTTGGAAGGAGACCACGGGCTTTCGATGGGGATCCACGGTGTGTCTCGGCATACTGTATATACAGAATGTTTAAGAACGACACCAACAAACCCTTTGGAGCTGATTCCTCACATCAAAACAAGACGAGATATACATTTATCGGATAGTATAAATTTTAAAATCTTTGACGGTACCATATCGCATCAGCTCTACTGTTCGCAATGCTAGAAGTATGAAGCTGTTAAGTTCATTTTCCCATGCTTTCGGGTTCCTGTAGTTTCGAAATTACGAACATTTCGAAAATTGGTCACAGGAGTTTCTTCTTGTCTTGATGTGAGGAGTCACCTGCAAAAGTTCGTCGGTGTAGTTCGTAAACACCCTGTCTACAGGCACGCTCAAAATATAATAATTCAGCATGAAACCGAATTACTCTTCCCCCTCCCCACTGTACACACCACTTTATACTTTCCTGATTTAATTGTGTTTTCATATACTGTTCCTTCACCACCAATTAGTTTAAGATCCGATAATTACATACTATACCTTTTTAACAGTTATACTCTGATCTAAACTACCTTAGTTTATTACTCTACTGGACACACAACAGGATACAGGTAAACGAGTTTGTTTAAAATGATGTCCTACACTGCTTTTTCACAGTCTGGAATAAATAACTCGTATATAAATACCTTTCTTTCTAAACTGCTATTGTTGAAAAATGTTTGCATATAGCAACCATTGCTAACACTTTACAGAATAACAGCATTTTTATTCATTCCTAGCGCGAAATTTCAGTCAGTTGGGAGCTTCAATAAATCTGAATGTATTACTTAATTGTAACCTTCGAGTGCATAATTTCTTGTAAATAACATTCATTTGAAGGTTGATTTTTCCATATATGCATCTCACCACTTACAACGGCGCAGACGTTTCTTTTCGTCAGTTTGAAGAAGGAAATATATCCACCAACTTGTTTAATTCTACAAAAAAAAATACAATAAGTGTAGACTGTCTGAGCAGTACACAAGGATCAGAAAACCGTTCTCAATATTCAGTAAAAATATAGTTTCCCTATAATAAAAATAAAATGTTATACAGCTGTTTGTTAATTTCACACAAAACAGATTTCAATGATGTATTTCCTAGTTCGAACTACCGATTCAATTATTCTAACCGAAATTTCGAAAAATTATTTTAAACATGGAAATCATTTAGCAGGGTATAATTCCCGGTATACGGAAACTACACTTACGAAAGCAGAGGGTGTTATGGTATTTACTAAGTAAGAGTTACAGGTCAATGTTTCAGAAATGAAATTTAGAGGTGCTTCAGGAATGCGCTTACGCATCTCCTGCTGTACGGAAGAGCGTAACGTGATAGCTGTATATCGCTCACCTGGTGTAGCAGAATTTATTGACTCATTGAATACTGAACTTTGAACAATAAAAACAATACCGTCTTTGCTAGTTGGTGATATAAATATATTGGAAAAACATAATGTCGCTATAGACATTTACTTAAATATGCTTCATTTTTATGGATACGTTTCAAGTATAAATAAACATACTAGGGTTACTGAAGCATCAGTATCTTCTATAGAGCATATATTTATCAAATCTATTACAAGACATTACTTCAACTATAATGCGAACAAGTATCGCTGGCCACTATTTAACTATTTAAATTTTCCCATAGAAGTAGAAAATTGCTATTAAGCAATATTGTAAAACTTTAGTGAATTTCATCAGGCAAGGAAAGAATTAGAGCAA
>JAGDQP010075838.1:0-10118 GCA_022664845.1 Lepisma saccharinum
GTGAATTACAACGGACTAGTCATTTTAAGGGTTGTAGGCCTTGACAGTATGCTCTCCAAGCCGCCATATTGGAAAATGGGCTCTAACAGGTATTTTTTCTCTTTAACATTTTAATGAATTGTTCCGTTCTGATATCTTAGATTGTTCATCATTTAATTGCCCGCAGAAACAACGGAAGCAATATTTTGGCGACAACCATTAGTTTTATTGAAAAAAATATTTCCAAACATCCCAAGTCCACCTTTATTGTGATGTCATTTTTATGGTCGTCGGCATCTGCGCTCCAAACCCAAGGGCTATTCACTTAAATAACATTACATCCTAACTGCAACTAAAAAATATGTATTTAATACAAAACAATTACGGATGAACTGAATAAGATTCCAAGTCCTTGGAAAGCCTTGTTCCTCCTAAAAAAATACTAAGGTGGACTTGGGATGTTTGGCAACATAGGTCTACAATGCTTTATATATCTTGTAGATTAATATTTAAAGTTATTTGTTTACTTCTTTTTTGCTTTGTTTCCTCAGTTTGTACATTTTTTCAGTAATTAAAATACGAGGTTTGTTTCCATTCTAGAGTGAGAGTCATACAATTTTTAATGATGAATTTTGTGCCAGTGGCAATGATTCGTAAACATTTCAGAGACAGTACAGTATTAGAATTCTGCGAAATGTTGTTTGGTATTTTCTGTGAGTTTTCTTTTGGTGGGTTTCTTCCGATTCACTGTTGCTTTTGGGTGAAACTAGAAACTAATTTGTTAAAAAGGTTCTATTATTATTTTTGACCAAGTTTAAGGAATTTAAAAATTCAGGTTAAATATTTAATAAGGAAATAACTTTAAGTCATAATCGCAAAATTATTTTTCGAAAAATACTAAAATTAGAAGCTGAAAAAGCAAACTTCAGGGTTCCCTAATATGTTTATTAACGAGTAGATTTGTTTTGATTTTGTATTGTATGTTATTGTAAGTGATTCCTTGTCACAGCAACATGACGAAATATTGAATTGAAACTTTGTACAAGCATTTGTTTCTATATTCTATTAAGATTTCTAAAGTCGTTTTTTTATACGGTTATGTTTTGCTTTCCGGTTTTCGGCCATTTTAATATGTTTCTATTTGGAGAGAACTGGTACACATGGTACATCCTTGCAATTAAACTTTGTAAATAAAAGTTATGATACATCATTTTGAAATTTTGAAAATAAGAAATCAGATTCTGTATTGAATATGAATCAGTTTGCAGTAACTTGTTTCTGATTGGCCAAAACTCGTAAAAATACATTTCTTTAATTTTCAAACGACGGATATTTTGTTTTCATTGAAAATTGTAAGGAAATGTTTATAACTGAGATGAGTGCTCTCCAAGGTGGTATATTGTATTCCAAATCTACGAAGGTTTTATCCCAGGAGAAGATGATTTTTCTTTATTGAGCAAGAAGGTACTGTGTGGAATTAGGTAACAGCAATATTTCATCTTCAATAGAGCGATCGAAGAATAATTCCACCCATTACTACAACGCCTAAAATAACTATCTAGTCATGCACAAGAAGCCTTCCGAGTTTAATGCTTTCAAACTAAATAATTTGGAAAACAAATTATTGAAATCGGTTTAGTAGTCCTCAAGTTAATAGCAGAAAAGTGTTTTTGGCCTCTATTTTCCAATATGGTGCTCATAAAACTATGTCGGGCGTAAGCCACAGTGCTGTTACCGCCCGCAAATGTAACGTCATTTTATCGGAAGAGTATTCCGACTATGTTTCTAATGATTAAAATTATTTATAAATAACCAATAAACTGATGACGTTGCGTTTAAACTAAATAAATTGGAATAATAATAATAATTGAAATAGGTTTATTGGTTTCATAGTTATTTTTCAACCTAATAAAGTTGAATTAAAGAGCATGTATTTTGTGTTTTCCATTTTCCAAATGCCAAAGGGATTTCTTGTCGAAATCCAACGAATCATTTCTCAAATTTTACAAGTGCATCAATCCATATTTTCAAAATTTTCAATTGATTCATCTATCGAATTACAAAATACCAATTTAATTAGTTCAGATTGTTCAGAAGTGTAGATTTTAAAATCAGAAAATAGTTTTATAAGCTAGTATTTTAAATTTTCTGTAGAATTTATTTTGAACTAAGCTATAGCTTACAAACTAAGTACACAATATTAGTCCTTTATATTACCAACTTAAATAACCGATAGTTTTAAACTAATTTATTAACTCAGGAACAATAGTGCTGTCATACATTGCTATTGAAAAAAATCTTTTGAAGGGGTTCACATGGGCAAAGTATGTCGCCAAATTAATTATAATAAATTGTTGGTTGAAAATGTTTACTCAATACAAGAAAGAAATGTAAATGATTTGTTTAGGGTGGAGCGTCGTCTCACTGTCGCAGAGATGTCATCGGATCTGTCATGGCCCCATTACATGACCTATTTACAGCCTTGTGCGTAGGTGTCACTCGCAAAATACTAATATGGTATTAAAGTATTGGTTGTTTCATCGTAAATAGAGGTACAGTTGTTTGTTAATTTTCCTATACTGAATACCAATTTCTTGTATCACATGTCAAATTGAGTCCAATTGTTATATAGACTTAGAGTTCTATGTTAATTTTTTTTACATACATCAATATCTCATGACACTGTAATTCGTTCACATTTTATTTACAATAAACTTGATCATTTAAAGGCGGAATTTGTTATTGCAAATTTTGGGGCATATTCTTGCGATTTTTAGTGCATAGTTGCACTAAAATCCAAACTCCACCAGTTACCCAGAGTAATATATAACAATATTGTTAAATGGTGTAGGAACGGCATATGTTCAACTAGAATTTATTTATTGTCTTATTTTCTATGTACGAAGTAAATGCACAAAGAATTCTCCTTCCACCCACTAAGTAATGATTATACCGAAGACGCAGGACAAATATTAGTGTGTATGTGTTCTAACGAGAGGTCTCAGCATAGATCATCCATGACGAAAATCCGGTTTCTCTGATTTCCCTGGGACACGCCAAACAAATAGTGGAATGGTACTTCGAATAATACAATATAACAGTAGCATAGAAAGTAAAAGTGAAAACAAGATTGTGGTCAAAATTATAATTTGTTTCGGTAAATTTCTTTGTTCTGCTAAAGATGAAAAGTAGTATTATATATTTTTGCAACAAAAAATGAATACTTATTCTAGCTGCGAACTCGACCTAGTTTTAAATCAAGTTATATTAAATACCTAAAGTTTAATATTTTTATAAACATTATGGCGTACCACTTAACGAGCTTTCTCGTACCACACGTGGTACACTTACCACAGTTTGAAAACCCCTGGATTACAGGAAACAATACAAAATCGAAACACATCAATTTTAACACCGCCGGTCCGCAGCAGTTCTGTGTCAAAACCGAATGACAGTGCCTATGTTGACGGATAAAATCAAACTGTAAGTGTAAAAGTAACACGAAAGATGAGAAACATTCTTGAAAAGCTATTTTAACGTAACTATGGTGAAGTTCTAGTTATGGAAAGCTGTGGTAACGTAACTAGGATTCAGTTCTCGTCTTGGCACACTAGAAAAGTCTGGCCATGTCTGAAGAATTCTGGGCAGTGTGCTTGATGGTAGAAGAGATACAGATAACTAATCTCTCTAAATTCTTGATATCCATGACCAATCATGCGTCACACCGCTGGTCATCCTCCTGAACGAAACGAACACTGCAAGGTACGGACATACTTCGTCCATCTGTACCTCTCCAAATATTTTACTGACCGATAGAAGTCTGTTAGACAAAAAGACAAAGAGGCGTTTATGTACGTAATAATATATTGCTTTGACTCATAAATTTTTAGTGCACCCCCAAAGAAAATGATATATATTTAAAACTATTTTTAATACATAACATTTAGTTATTAAATGACTAACTTGGCAAACATTCCTAAAGCAACTTTGTGAGGTGCTAAGTAGTTTAAGAAGCCTATCACTCTACTTTTCTCTTTGGCAATAAATCTGTCTTTCTGACATTTCTTGACACGACCTGCAATACTTTTCATAAACACAAGACTTCATTATTAGTATCCTAAATAATTCAATTACAGTAATAACATCAAGCCAATTGTTTTTAAATTATGATGTTGTTAATCATATTATTTTCTAGTTTCAACAGATATATATTAGGGAAGTATTTTGGATTTCGTTATTCTACCTACGGATAAAAGCTGATTTTAAATGTCGAGTTCAAATTTTCCATACATTTAATGATTTTCTTCATCTTTACCCTCCATTTATATATCTGAATTCAGGAATGTAGCTACTAGAGATATTTTTGATCATCATCTTCACATACGTTGACGTCAGCAATAGAACATTTAAATATAAAGAGGAGATTCAAGTTTAAAGTGAGTAACTAAATTTAAAAAAAAATATATTTCTAAGTTGGATAATTTACAATGGAGATGTTTTTAACGTTTTTAGTGACATCTCTGTCATCTATGTTATTGGGTTCTAAGGTACACCTTATAGAATTTTACACTATTGTTATAACTTTTATATTCCATAAACATGTAAATGAAAGACATGTTTCATTAGACAAATTAGTTAGTATTCTTTAATAAACAATTGACATCAGGAACTTTGGTGAAACTATACAGAGACGAACATCAGAAATATTCTGATCAGTTCGTCTAAGAGAAAATAATATAATAATGAGATAGCTGTAATCTGTTTCAATGACTGTTTGTCTATATTCCTGTTTACATTTCTGTTTATATTCCTGTACTGTTTAAATTCACCAGTACGGACAATTTTATCGCTCATCACGAATCCTTGCTAATTTGCATTTCACATTGAATATACATACCGTGAAGAAACAAATCTGATAAATTCCTGGAGCTAGCTCGGTGAATAATGGGGGAGGTTGTTATGGGGGATTTCGCCCGAAAAATAAAAATTCCCCCAAGATAATTTATTTAATTTGACTCTTACACTCGGTAATTTTTATAAACAGCTCATAAAAAACTGAAGATTTTCCTATCCTATACACAACGAATTCCAACATATTTGCAATGCGTTTTACCTCCACTGAAAATAAATTCAGAAATAACTCTTAAATAGTCTGATCAATGGTGCTCTATACCATATATCTTAATCCTTGGCCCTCTAGATACAACTAATTCTGTAAGATGTGCTATCGCCAGCCAGAATAAAGTCGGGCTCAAAGAATTCCCTTGTAAAAATCCTCTCTAAATCGTAAAGCTTTTACTAAAACGTCCATTAATATATATTTTGGAGACATTCGTATGTTTAATGTCTAATCATGTATATATATATATATATATGATGGTATGGGTCCTATACTATAAGCTTATAACATCGAGAAAAGCTACTTACAGTTAATTCCCGAATTAACGGGTTAATGAAGGGGAAGATATCCAGAGTTATCTCAAATCACGGTTAATGCAAAGACAGGAAAAAAACGAGAAACATAAATAAGCACTAAATAATGAATAGTAAAATGATACATGGCAATTTACCTGTACTGTGTTTTCAGAAACTATGTTTAATAAAGTTTCAAATCAACTGTATCAACGAAAAAAAAAAGAAATATGTTCCTCTCTAGCATGGATGCTGATGATTCTTGCGATAGATTAAATCTATTTTTGGCGAGCACCGGTGAAGTCGCCCCCGGTCTATCGGGAATCGACTGTATATTCTAATCTTTCAAATACATTTGTTTAATCTGTACATAACAACGGTGCATGATTTGATAACTGATTATGTTGCTACGAAATATATTATGAAATATTGGTCATAGGTCATGATCATATTACACGTTATGATTTCAAAATTTTACCCTTGCAATAATTCCTTGGTCAATAATTTATTATCTACGTTCATTAACTGTAACGGCCTGAATTAAACGATCTTCTTCGAATTCGCCTCATTCGGCAATATAATATTCGGCTTTGCAACATAGATGGCCCAAGTATTAGATTTGTTCTAAATTCATTAAATAGCAGCGCACAAATCTTCTCAAAGATGTCAGGAAATGTCAGATTTAAATCCACTACTATTCCATACAGCTCGTTCGTTTTATGCGGTTTACTAAATTTCAAAGCTGATAAAATATAAAGGTGCCTTCTAAATTTTCTTACGTTTCGTGCAATATAGAATGTATAACTTTCCTGGACTCAGCAGACAGGAATTTTGTATTTGGCCCCTTAATAATATTAGCATAATGATTGTAATGCTTGAACGACTTCCATGTCTCCCGCTTGTACGCCTACTTTGTCATGTACTTCGGATATAATCTACTGTGAGCTCAGTACATGAAAACGGTATATAAAGTCAGAAATATGTTCCACGAACTCCGGAAACTAAAAAAAAAGTTACTTCCAAGTCTTAGAACGTGTTCAAATAATTTTTTTTATTTGTCAAGTAGAGATCGCAATACCTATTCACTGGGAATATTTCTCGTTTCTTTAAAATACGTGATTAAAAAAGCAACAACAATAAATATTTTAGGTATGCGTTAACATAGCTGACAGAGACGCTTACTTTCTGTACATTTATTATACCTAACACTTTCGTTAATGTACGTAGATGAATATATTAACTCTCCACACTTTAACCGTAAAAGCGGGGTGTGTGAGATTCAAGTAAAAACATAAACAAATGCTCTAGTCCGTAAATTGACAGTCCGTTCGCAGTTTTTCATTCCGCTTGACAATATTTACTTGTAGATTCACTACTGAGCTTATGAATAACAATGAATCGAGCATTCCGGACCAAATGAAACTTGGTTGGCATGGAACTAAACGTATGAGCACAGGTTTTCGTAACAACTAGAAAATGATACAAGAATGCAAATATGTTTATACAAGTCATAGATAGTTAACAAAATAGAGTTTTCATTTTTTTTAAACATCTAACGTTGAGCGCTTGCAAATTTGAATCTAACACTGGACAACAAAATTCAACTTGATGCTTCACACAAAAGAGAATGTATCAGAGTTGCTCAATGAAGGCAGAAAGATAACTAGTTTGTCTCCATAACGCACAAATTTCGTGTTCCACGCAGGTCGAGGTGCAAAGACACGAATGTGGGTATAGTAACGATGAGAAGTTCAGGCCAGTTGGTAAAATTTATTTTGCGAATAACTTTAGAATTGTTGGACCGATTTATGTACGTGGCCTTGCTACTTAAAGAGACTATGAGTTCCTTACAAAAACTGTACGAACATTTGATTATTCGTTCTAAAGATATTCGGGAAGGAAATGTTACCAACAGGAAAGAAATTCTGATCGTGACTGTACTTGCATAGTGACGCCAGTGAACGTATTTAGATGTGAAAGTCGTTCTACTGTACTTGACACCTGCAACATGACGCTTGAGTATCCAACAGTAATTAGCGAGAGTTCCTGTATTCGATTGTCAGGCTGCTCGTTTGCATGGCAGAGAGCAGAGACGTCTTGCTGGAAATATCAGCTTGTTCGTGCCTTATGGCGAAAATTCGGCCTCCTCATGGGTAATGTCAGATCATGAAGAAAGTTAAACTATCTTGCGTTAACAGATTCGGTTCACATGACGTGGTACTTGATGCATAGAAGTACCTGCCTAAGATTCAGACTCTATTCAACCATTATCTGTGTAGGAGGTTGTGGTATCAGTCCTCACTGTGAAAAACTAGCCCCACTACCGATGGTGCACTTGGATAGAACACTATTTGTCTTGGTAAGAAATAAGTAATAATCCGATTAACTGATTTTTGCATGCTATACCACTCTGTCAGATGCTTTGTGCAGGTGAAACATCAGATGTCAGGGATGTAGTGTTTATTTTCTCCTACTTTACACCAATAATATAGCTCAAATTATGTTGTTTTACTACTGTCGTCAAATCCTGTTGCGATTTAAATGTTAACTTTCACACACAAAACAGATGTTGGGTGATTGGCGCACTTACTGACATCTTTCCGCTATGAGTAACACATCACACTATCACAGAACTGAGCGTCACTAGCAAAAAATATCACACTGCGACTTTCCGCGCACCACTGCCATCTTTAAGGCGTATCGCGCTCAATTACTAAGCAGTATGAAGCCACCTGTCATCAACACAGATAATATGTGGGTGATAAACACATTGAGGCCACATATTTACCTTTCGGGTTCCAGGTTCTTCTCGACACACATCTTCTGTTCCGTGGGCAAAAAAAAACTAGGGTTGACCAGATGGTTTAGAAAATATAGTAAATTCAGTTTAAAGTGCCCTTCCATAATTATTATGTATGTGACTGTAATACACGGTGATTCATTAAAATGTAAGAGGACCTTAACGCATCTTGTACTGCACAGAAATCTTTGAAACAAAAACTGTCCAGACTAAAGTACATGTGCGGAATCACATGTTGGTGCTTATGAAAGTAGGAGTCAGTTCTAGGGAACAGTTCTAAGAAGGCAGGCACCTTCATTTTTTAAAAAAAATGGGAACAGGGGTTCATTTTGCTCCCATTGAAACAAGCGCGAAATTATAAACAACGTTTAGAAGAAACATTTTTCAAAAGCTCATACAGTTTGGGAGATACAAGACCTAATTGGTCGTCAAAATTAACATAGTGTGGAGGGTTTTCAGGCCTTTTCGGACGCTTTGACAAAAAAAGGGGATGTAGACACGGAGCTTTGCACAGCATACCAAAATTTGTGTTAGCACATATTTACTAAAATGTAGTATATGCGAGCTCGTTTATCATAGGACGTTGAAACGAAAACCATTCTTTCTTTTAAAATTCGCTTGATAATTTTATTCCCATGCATGAAAAACCTAAAACGTAATTGAACTGATCAAAATGGTATCCAAATGTTGAAATAGAAACTATTCCGGTTTTCAGGGCACTTTTTTCGCCCGGTAGTGATTGAATATTAATTTTTGTGTACTATTGACGCATGTCGAAGATTGAAAGATTCTTCCTTATTTTCTAATGAACTTTTGAAAATCGAAAAATCGTATTTTCTACATTTTGGATGCCCAATATCTTTGGTGGAACAAAATATACAAATGTAATTTCTCCACACCTTATACATTTATGTCAGAAGAAACTACAGTGAAAAATTTGAACTTTGATATTTGAAATCGAAGGGAGCTAGAAATTTTGTGCACATTGGCGTGAATAATACTTGTTTGCGTTATAGTATGAATATTCAAGATTCCTATCTCTGATGAGAGATGAGATATAAATCCTTTTTACACGTTAGGCACTTATATCAGAAGAAACTAACGTATAAATTTCAACTTTGATATTTGAGTTTTAAAGGAGTTGCAAATTGATTGAGAGGGTGAATAGTTCACATGCGTTACCACCAGAGCGTGCAAGTAAGACATGCATAAATAAAGTAAAGCCTGAAATATCCTTTTAAGGAAGCTCATTTTATATCCAGCGTTCAGTTTCAATATGGCTGCTCCGCATGGTCTTTTTACATTCTATTGCACAATCTTATATATCTCACACCATTTCCGGTGAGACTTTGGCAAGTCTCACAACATTTCTATGCGTGTGAAGCATTTATACAGCTGTCTGCATCTGTTAATACTTAAGCTCTTCAATTGTCGCTCAAGTAGTAAATTTGTTAATTCTGCAAAGTAGTAAAAAAAACTTATTTTAAAAACAATCCTTATTCCACTTATTAAAGCACGCACGAGCATCATTTATCTCCAATTTGCCAATCTGTTAAGGCCTTTCAAACTCAAACATCAAAGTTCAACTTTCTAAGGTAGTTGCTCCTGCATAAGTGTATACGTTGTGTAGTAATTAAATTTTTATTTAGTCTCAAATCAGCGAAGGATCTACAATGTCCCTACCAAAACGTGTACGAGCATCTTTCAACAAATTTCAAACTTCCTTCAAACGCAAATGCCAAAGTTCAAATTTCTACCGTAGTTTCTTCAGTCAAATTAATAACGGGCGAAGATGTTGTCCTATTAGAGGTATTGGGCATCCAACATGCATAAAATTCGAATTTTTGGATTTTCAAAAATTCATAAAATATTAAGGAACAATATATCAGCCTTAATATTCTGTATAACTTCAATATAGTTTGATATG
>JAGDQP010075840.1:0-10118 GCA_022664845.1 Lepisma saccharinum
TCTCTCTCTTTCATTTGTGGTTCAAGGAGTTTTTTCCAGCAACATTTCTGCAATGAAAGTCTTTCGCTAAGATACCATTGCTCGAGAAAAAGTAGAAGTAAACAATTGATCTGTACTTCGCTTATTTGATCATAAAATAGGGATTCAGAATTGACTTCCGTGTTGTGTTTATTAATGCAAAAAGAAGCATAGAATGAAACATGTACTGGAAAAAGAATTCTAGAAAAAATCGCGCCCCAATACAAGCCTGACAGGAGCCTATTTTCTTTCAATTTTCTTGCGTGTTTCTGAAGTGAAACTCACATGGAACTCCTGAATCTAATTTATCAGTAAATTATTGAAAATTAGATGATGTCATTTATAATACGTTGCAACCTTAGTCCCTCTGTAATGCAGACACGAGCCTTGTTTATGTTTTTTTCTTCACACGTGGTGTTTATCCTGTAAAGAAAGTAAGATGGAGTTTCGGGATGTAATTGTCTATTCTTAAAAAATCATTGAAAATTATATGATGTTACACGAGATTAAATTTTAAGACGCTACATCCCTGTCACCTCTGTATTGCTGACATGGTAGTAATTTATTTTTTCGTATTATTCCATGTTCATCAACTGCAGAAAACCGCACTTGAAATTCCCGGAATATGATTCTTGATTTTGAATGTTTTTGCTATTACCACGCTGAGAGATTCAGCCAGGATTTCCAGTTTAGCGGGGTTAGGCCAAAATTGGGGGTGGAGTCGCATATTCCCTGATCCACCCGTTTACTAACTTGATCTAATCCTCCTCGTTCAAATCGTGTAATGAAATTTTCACTGACTTCGCATTATCTAACCGACTGGAAACTGGACACTTGTGTGTGTCTGTTGACAATACTGAAATAAACTTATTAAAAGTTTGAAATAAAATACGGCCACAGGTCCAATTAAATCCTCAAATGTTAAAAGAAACTAAGTCTACCCATTTATTCTCCCTGAATCTACTCTTGAATCAAACTATGTTAAAAGGAATTACGAATAAGGTTTCATTCATAGTAATTCAACTTAGAATTTATGGTGGCGTGTGATAACTCACTAAGTCATTGACTTAATTCTTTTTAACAGAGTATCTGGTGTAATGTTTTGATTCGTTGATGATTACAATGACTGTATTAAGTCGCGAATAGGTAAGAACTGTGTTTGTGTCTAGTAATTCAGTGAAAGCTGATTCTGAAGTTAACTTCACCTATGTTATACGAAAGTGTGAGGTATATTTGTTCCTTTCATTGGTGGATCGTCCAGGAATTTAAGTACTCTTAAAGTTTGCTAAACGTTGTTCTGTGGCTTCAGTCCTTAT
The DNA here is from genome assembly GCA_022664845.1 of Lepisma saccharinum. Taxonomy (NCBI): domain Eukaryota; kingdom Metazoa; phylum Arthropoda; class Insecta; order Zygentoma; family Lepismatidae; genus Lepisma; species Lepisma saccharinum. Next base: position 1,335 of record JAGDQP010075840.1, read on the forward strand.
GCCCTAGTTCTCATAATCCTTATGTTAAGATCCTGTTTAAACAAGCACAATAAATATTGCTAATTATATTCTCTAACTTTTGTGCCAAACTCACTATTTTGCTACTTATAAAAGAATATTCGGCTACTTACTGGTAAAAAAAAATTCAAGATTTAGAAACAGTCTATCACAGCAGATCACAAACTTTATTTTTACTGGACCCACCTTATATAGAATCTACCTTATCGATAAAGAAGAATTTATGTTCAAAGCATATACACGAACATTCTATGATTGGTAATTCTAATGTGAAAGTGGAATAATCATAAAATAAATATTTTTTTTATTTCTTTGAAGAAAAAAACGTTAATTAATGAATGTATTCAAAAAATAACATTTTTAAACTTGAATAAAATGGTTTCAAATTCAAATTCACATTGGGTTTAGTACAATCATTAAGCATACATATAACAATGAATGATGAGTAAGTATTATAATGTGTATTTACTTAAATGTGTTTAAAATCTAAAGAACACAAGTAGATAAGTGTAATAAGGATAAAGACAATATTAAAAATCAATGCAATTTATGACATTGTTTTTGCACCAACGAGAGAGTCTATATGAGGGATAAAACTTGCTAATTTTAACCTCAAATCGCTCTCTACACAAAGTCTGTTTCTGTATTCACTTTTCAAAAAAACACCAAACTTGAAAAGACTGGTTCACACAAATAAGTTATAGTAAACCCCATCAAGCGTCTTAATGCTAGTTTTGATATTTCTGGGTATTCTCCTTGTACATTAATCTAGAATAGGATTAAGTTTTTTTTTCACAACTATTATCAAAGATGAGTCACATGGTAACTCAACTAATGGATTTTATTCACTTGAAATGAGTTTCAATTACTGAATTACATGATTCTCTTCAGTGTGAATTCCAGTTATAATGTGAGCTGACTGTTTACTAAAACTGTATTTTCACGTGGTTTTTTATTTATATTTTTTCACAATTTTTTATTTAAAGGAGTAACACGTGATCGTTATATTTTTACAGCAGGCAAAATCATGATTATATTTTTACAGACCTAAGTAGTCGTCACGCGACCCAGCAACTGGTAGGTTCAGGAACCATAGTTTGGGAACCGCTGGTCTATCAACATTTATGTCAGACACCCCTGTTTTAAAAGATTTTTATGATGAAATACTGGCGAGATCAAAAGAGTAAAACAAATTTAAGAAGTTTGAAAGAGACCAAAGAGAAAGTTATTTTGTTTCAAAGAACAAATAACATAATTTTATAATAATAATAAACTATCCGCATATGTATTTGTAATGTGATTTGAAATGTTTATTTTTAAATAAAGATTTTCATTGTAACTTTCATGTTAACATAGCTTCATTAATCTTGCTTGCTGTTTTATTGAAAACTATATGAAAAGGAACTAAATCTCATCTTAAAATTACTCAAAAGAATTGCAAAACTATGAGTTTTTGAATACCTACAATTGTTACAAAATATCTTCATAGAACTCAACAGAATAAAAAAAAGTAATACTTCTTTTTATAGAAAACATTATTTAAGTGGCAATTTTTTTTCTCCTGAAAAGGTTTTATTTTCCTTGGTTCCTTTTAACGTTGGAGAATTCTTCAAAATAATCTATTGTCGGCATCAACGCCTGGAAGCTCAGAAACCCGCAATACTTCATTGTATGGCAGCGTTGCTTAGTGTTCAAGGAAAACAAATATATCATTATGCAGATTTTAACAGGTAGCTGTCAAAAGTTGTACACTAAAAAAGACGTAAATAATGTAACTTGTAAAAACGAAGGTTTTGTTATATTTTTTTTTTTAAAAAGAAGGAGGTATTTTCCATCCATTTTTTGTTTAAAGATTTAAATGAATAACTATAAAAGCGTGGGCTAATCATGACTATTAGCTATGAGCGGCCCACGCTCTATTTTTAATCGTATAATCCTAAAAAAAAGTTAAAAATATATGAAGTTTTCGTCTCCTTTGTTCTGTAGATTTTTCATGACTGTTTTTTTTTAAATTTTGTACATATTTTTATTTATAATTAACACTTTGTGTTTTCTGCAACAACAGTTTCCAAAGAGCTAAAAATCCAATTCTTCTATTAACAGAGTTCACCTCTGGTGCTAGGGTTCGTCGGTTCTATCCCTACTCATGGCATGTGGCTTTGTGGTGGACAAGCACCGTGTGCGTGGGTTTTCTCGGTGTTCTTCCGTTTCCTCCCACTTCCTTCATTTCACCAATTCATCCTTTCCATCCGACTTGAGCCAAAGTTGCGTAAATGTCTTTAAAAATATATTCAAAATTCAATTATATTAAGAGAAAATTCTTAATATGAATAGCAACTGAGGCGGAATAACAGTTGAATTTTCCAGCCCTTTTTTCGTTTTATGTCCAATATTCAAATTTGAGTGCACACAAATAGAAAATGACTTTCGTATGTTTCTTACTGTATTAATAAAGTAGTATTTAATCCTATCTACACCTGGGTGGGTGGTGGGTACAAGCAGAAATACTAGTGGAATTCTACTGAATTCATAATATTTGTGAGGAAAGTTGAATACAAATAATGTGTATTGGCTTTTTTAAGGCATTGCGGCTTCGTATTGTAATTTAATTTGAAAATAGTTCAATCTCACCAAAACGGGTGTTCAAAATCACTAAATTTCCCAGCCGTCCGGGTGGCCGAGAGGTCTGCGGCTGTAGGCCATCGGCTCGAAGGCCCCGGATTCGAGTCCCGTCAGGAGCATGGGTGTGGATTTTAACAGCTAAAGGTTAATCGAGACTGACCGAAGTCCAAAGTTACTAGACTGACCCATATAAAAATAAAGTTTACCCAAGTTTTTTTTACCAAATTTCCCATTAGCCACCAGACACGAAAATCTCTCACCAGACAGTCTTTAAAAACCACTAAATTTAGTGCAAAAATAACAAAATTAGCAACACTGCGTATAGTCAGACTGGAGGAGGAACGAATTCATAGGAACTCGTTCCGGGAAGGACTTTTTTTTTAGGAACGTTTCGTTAGAACTAGTTCTTTCTTGAATAAGAACATGGAACGGGAAAGTTAAAATTTCTTTTATGGGAAAACGAGTAAAGTTTCGTTTCAAAGAGGAACTGACAGACCCAAAATAGCTTCTTTTTCTATGATTTGAAAACACTTAGCACAAGTGTATATGCATTTCATTTTTTGTGGAATGCTTGAAGCTAAAATATTATTGCAATGCAAAGAATGTTATTACAGTGGTTGAAAGGTACGGATCAAAGTAACATGTCAAACAATAGGACAGTAATAATTGTCTTCGTGGCTCAGTTGTAGAGAGTTGGCTTAGCATTCGGGAGCTCGTGGGTTCAATCCCAGCGGTCGACCATCCTCACTGAGGTTTCTCCACTCAAATGCTGGGGCGGTACCTTCAACTTAGGCGCTGGTCGATACTTTCCAACATCCTTTCCTCTTTCCTATCCCGGCCTAAGCCTTAGATGCCTAAAAACTACAAAAAAATCAAATCATATAATTGTCAACCTTCACATGCGAGGGTTACCGCAAAAGTCATGGCAACTTTTTTTTAACGAAAATGGTAACGAATAGAAAAATTCTGAAATATGCAAATGGAAGGTTATTCCATATGCAAATTACATGTAGGGAGTTGGATGAACACACATATCATCATAAGGATATAACACGAGAAAAATGAATACAAAAAAATTGTAGTTTCATTCGTGTTTTACTTTAAATTACAAACTACGCGTATTACAATTATGAGTAAAGGGCAGAAGCACATACCCATGGCATCTTGGAGTCCTTCGAAGTAGTCTCCCAAGGAATCCACCATACACTGTCAACGATAGTATGCGTAGTTTGTAATCTGAAGTAAAACACGTACGAAACGACAATTTTTTGTAGCATTTCTCGTGGTATGTCCTAATGGTGATATGTGTGTTCACCCAACTCTCTACATGTAACGTTTACATATAAACTAACCTTCCATTTGCATATTTCAGATTGTTTTTATTCGTTACCATTTTGGTAAAAAAAAAAAGGTAGGTGTCATAACTTTTGCGGTAACCCTCGTATCTAAATGTCGTTACTATATAAATAAGTTACGGAAGATGAATGTACATGTAGAAACGTAATTAAGTACTGTAATTGAATTCCCTTTTTAATCAACTTAACACTTTCAAAGGAACTGAACTCCTTGAACGAGTTCCTTATTTCCGTAACTTCTCCCAAGACTGCATTTAATAAATAAAAATATGTGTATCGAAAGTGAAGATGAAGCAAACCGTTAAAAGATCCGAGTCTGATCCGTGCAATACGTTATGTGCGACACTCCGAGGGAAACCGAATCCCATGATCGAGTGCGACAATTATGATATGAAATTATCCTTATTCCATGGCTGATTGAGGTCGAACCAAATCGGCCGTGTCAATCCCATCAAGATGTCTTATCGTGGCAATCTCATCGCGACAACCCTATCAGGACGTCTTATCCCATCAATCCCGCCGCAACGTCTATCAAGTTGCACTTGATTGATTCTCCTCCAATCCAGAGCGTCAATACTGTCGAGTGCAAGTGTGATAATTGAGGAAAAAATAAAATAACGTTGCCCCGCTGTTTCTGCTTGATTGAGAAATAATATTATTGGTTGGTTCCTGTTAGAATGTAAATGTTTGGTCGGAGGAAACTTTTCTGGCAAATAATCTTTTAATGAGTGTAAGATGAACTAACCGATCAAAAGCGTTTAATATTAACGTGTTTGTGTTTCATATTCTTCTAAATTTACCGAAGAAGATTTCTTGAAAATAGTTGCTTTAATTTTACCCATAAATATTCTGAAACCATTGCTTTACATATACGCTTTGATTTTTTCTTTTTTTAAATTGTAACTATTTCAAATCTTATAACGTAGAGTAAAGGTTGGGAGCCGAAATTTCATCCTCGCGCCCAAATTCGTATATTTAAAGTTCTCGGTGCTGCCGGTAGGAGCGCGATTAGTACTAGTATATGTGTGCTGTGGAAGGCAAACAGAGCCTGAAAGTGATCCAGGAAGCGTATGTTGCGCTTCTTCGATTTTTCTTTTGAAGGTGAGTTCGTGCAATAGTTATTAGTAGCCATATACTGTACGCCTAGTGTAAGCGTAGTTATTATATGCTCTGCATGTCATTGGCTTAGATACTACATAGTCAATAGAAGGGTATATATGGGTTGTATATTGGTTTACGGATTGTGCCTAATTCCTTTCCCCTTCCTGTTCCTAATTTCGTCCCTTAAGTTAAACATGAAACATGCCCCACAGTGAAAACTTCCTGTAATTTATTTGTACTACAAGTTTGGACCACTAGTTGATCATCATCAACGCATATATTATGCTATTCTTTTGCAAGTAAACAAGATATTATTCCTAAGTTTTACTAAATTTATGTTTTTCATTTTCTATCGCTGAACACTCTTGTATTAATTCCTTAGATTTGACTACACATGTTCACTTTTAAAATGACATTTTGTAACTTATATGTTGAGAAATAAACAAACGTATTTTCAAACTCGTTTTTCAAATTACCTACCTTTAATCGGATTTATTATGAAGGACGAAATTAGGAACACTTTTTGTGGTCTTGCCGCAAGGAGGTATTTTTGGAATCATTGGGTTTCAACACTAATAATTGTTCATATAGGCGAATTGGATCGGTTTCCAGGTAAATGGATCATTAACGCTCGGGCTGTAAAATTTTAGAGCTCCTACACCATGTCATACTGTCTCCAGGTACGAAAATGTGGTAAGAGGACAAAGATTTCGACCCCTAACTTTCTTCTAGAAATTTTGTAACTAATTGTTTGCAGCAACACAAAGTTGCTTACGCCGATTACATTGTAAATGTTCCACAACTCCTATCAATCCATCTTTAACACTGCATAAAATCATATGGGCCTATATCTACACACTGATGGAAGAATTTAACAACAAGAGTTCTTTTCCTTAGTAACTATGCTAATACTTGTTCAAAACAAAGTGAAGTAACAGTCTTGTCGAAAAGAAATCTAATTAATCTCCGTCACACGTAATTCCTTAATAATACTCTTGATTGGAAGAAAAACAATTAAGTCTGACATATTTCACGGAGAAATTGACGCTGTTAGATTGACAGTGGCGTGATTGGCGTGGCGTGATTGACATGACAAGACGCACCGCTGGGATTGACATGATAAGATGCAGCAGGCTTGACATGATAAGACACCGTGACGTGATTGACATGATAAGACGCCGTGGAGGGATTAACATGATAGGACGCCGTAACGGGATTGGCATGATAAGACGCCGTAAGCTGAATTGACATGATAAGACGCCGTAAGCTGAATTGACATGATAAGACGAAGTAAGCTGGACCGACATGATAAGGCGTGACGACGGGTTTGGCACAGACACGGAAATTGATAGTGTTGCCGCCCACGAGACGAGTTTTAGACTGTCTCGTCTCCAAAATGTCTTGTCCGGAGGGTGTCTCGTCTCGAAAAGATGTGTATTGTACATTACGAGAGCTCTGTCTCGTCTCGTCTTGTGGGCCACACTAGAAATTGGTCGTTTAAGAAACAACTCTCATTAAGACATATTTTGCTTCTTTTTACAGACAGCTTGTGATTCGAATTCATCTATACCTTGTATACGGGCAGAGACGTGGTTGTGTAACTGAGAGAAAGAGAAAAAGTTTGAGGGAAGAATCAGACAATCGGGTAAGTGGTTTTCTTTGAGCTGAGTGACGTGGCCTGGGGATGTAGCATACTCTCATACTTGTACACACACACACACACACACGCAAGAGGAAGAAGAACTAAGAAAAAAAAGATGTAACGAAATACAAAAAGAAGAAGATGTGAAAAGGAAGGCGAAGGCGGTGGGTAAGAAGAAATAGAATTAAGGTGGTGAACGGAATGCCAAATATATTTTCTTCACCAATACAACTTGTCTTACTTCCTATTTTCTTTCTACAGCGTGTGTGAACAACATTCAATCTCTCTGATCCTGCCTTTGAGATAAACAAACTCGCTTCCACTTTATGTCAAAAATAATCATCTTCATCATTCTCTTTGTGTTTCTTTTATTCTGTCTCTTTATCTATCTCTTTGTTTTGACTTTGATGCACTAACGTCATTCAGAATGGAGAGAAAGGGACAAGAGAATTCCTTTACTTTGGTGCTGTGAGTTAGGAGTTTGGATCTCTTAGCCCTCCTTTTGAAGTTTAGTTAGGTCTAAAAAATATCATATGATTCAAAAACACAGCTTTTATTCATCTTTTTGTAACGCTTCCCCCCCCCCCCCCCTCTCTTGTGGTGCGCAACATTGGGCCGTTGAATATGTGTACCCCCATTCTGCGAGAAGGTAAAAGTGTATTTGAATTTCTCTTCTGTATGTTATCTATTTCACTAGCGAAATATTATCTTATATTTAAAGCTCTTGAGTACACAATTTCTGTATATTGAAAGATCGGGAACTAAATATTTGTTATAACCATATGACATCAAATTAAGGAGTTGCCGTGGCTCAGGCGGTAGCGCGTCTGACTACGAATCGGGCGGCCAGGGTGCAAATCCCGGCCAGGACACTGGAGACTTTTCTCGCACTGTTCCCATGCCTGGCGCTCCGAGATCCACTCAGTCTCCTATCAAATTGAGTACCAGAGTGTCCTTGGTACTCCTGGACACCTTGGGAAGGTAAGTGCGGTCGAGCGTAGGATTGACCACCCCATCTGACTTCGTACCGTAGGTCAAGAATATGTGGAGCGCTACCTCCACAACCCCCGTGCGCCGCTCACGGCGCTTGCTTATCGCACAGGGGATAGATTTACCTTTACCTTTTTGATATGACATCAAATTAATAAGTGTGCATATGCTATGGATATTTTATTAAACACACGATTGATTAAACAACTTATGAACATTCAGAAGTTAAGACAATATTTTCTTTAGAAACGAAACAATAAAAAATAAAGTAGTAATGGAATTTGTGTATAAAAATATATTATTCGGCGCAAGCCGAGTCACTCATGTAAATATTTGTATATAAGCAATGTACACTGTATAGTCTTAAATCAATGAGTATTCCTCGGGCTTCAGCTCGAGCCAGCTTCTACCTCCCTTTAAAACAGGGCAGGCAGGAAATAAAAGTCTAATAATCATGTCAAGTCTAAGGCGTTATTATTATTTACCATCCTTCCATCACGTGTGGTATTCAGTCAGTCAGTTCCTGCAGTACCTCTTAAAACAGGGCGACTGCTATGCATGCAGGAACCCCGCTGTCAGTGTTGCCAGCCCATGATAAAAATATATCTCATGAACCATGAGGAGACATGCCTGAGGTGTCGTTCGAAAGGTCTTAGCTAGACTAGCTTAGATAAGATAATAAGATAAAATGAATTTTATGGGCGGTAACAGCACTATGGCTTACGCCCGTCCCGAGCATGCAGAATAGAGTTAGGATGCCAATCTAATCCACTCTGAGTCAACATATGTGGTGACCAATATAAACACAACTACATATGTTTAGCCAAGAATGAACCCTGAGAGAAGCAAACCCAGCAAAGCAAATGCCGAACAAAACGGGGATTTTGATCGGTCCGCCGTCGGGGTTTCGACTAGTAGTCCGGAAAATCGTTGAGAAAGGTCAGCGCCGAATTATAAGTGGCATTTGGTTGTCTGGACATTTACCGACTTGCCTGCATAAGGAAGAAGCTCCGTCCGCCGACACCGGCTCATTGTCTTTATGTTTAAAAAAAATGA
>JAGDQP010075842.1:0-10118 GCA_022664845.1 Lepisma saccharinum
TTCGCGACACACAGAAACAAAGACTGAGTCAAACGCGACACCAAACTAATAGATTAATTCAGAACTTGATGATTTGTTTCTCATCAAGACATCAACTATAAAAGCGACACTATAAAAACCGCACAAGTATAGCTTCTATATAAACTTCCTACTATCATAGTAGCTTAGTTGGGAAAGCGTTAATTTTGCATTTGAAGAGGCGTGGGTCCAACAGCCGGCCACACTGATAGGAATTTCCGGAGCTTTTTTCTCAGTCACATCAAATTAATGCTGAGAAACCTTCAAACCAGACGTTGGACAATTTCTTGTCACATCTCCATCCACTTTCTCTTCTTATATCGACAACCAATATTACTTTATGACACCAAAACGGCTGAACCATTTCGAACCGGATTTGGCAAAATTATACAAGGCGTATTGAAATTTTAATCTGAGTATCATTTACATGCTAACTAGACCAATGAGTATATTACCGCCCATCACGCGAAAATACCTTAAACGATTTTAACCAAAACTTGCATGTAGATTTAATGAACAATGCTACATATTTTAGCCATGTTAAATATTTTAAGTAATGAGAATTTAATTATGTATATTCGCGAAACACTAAGAATGGTTTATCCAATACCAGCCAACCTTAACATGATGATACTTGGCATCACTCTCAAGGTTTCAGGCATATTGAAGAGTTAGTAGTTGCTATAGTAGCAATAGTAGAAGAATGGAAGTAGTAACTTACTATATCTTATAGGGCTACATTATTGGGCCAGACATGTAGCTACATCCTAAGCCCGTCACATGTCTGGGGGATGACGTTCCTCTGTCGGTAAACACTCTCGGAGACAGGGAAGCGAAAGGTCAGAACCTTTTGCCTACGTACCGTACTGGCATTCACCTGGTGAAGCTGAGGAAAATATGGAAATTCCAAAACTGAAGCAATCTCTCAAGAACCCATTCGAAGCCCTCGACCGTAACCACTAGATAACGGGGGCGGAGTAAGTGGTTGAAATGGTATTAGTAGAAATAGCGGCAGTAATAGTTGAAGTAGTAGTATTTAGAATGTATAATATTCATTAGTTTTCTCCATCCCTCCCCGTCAATGCAGCCCTGAGGTGTACAAGCTCACAAGCTCGGTCCTCACATTTACTTGCCCTCAAGTCGGTGGTGAGTGTGAGCGCGAGTGAGTGCGAGTTTGTGATCTTGTAGTGAGCGCGAGTGACTGCGAGTTTTGTGAACTTGAAGTGAGCGCGAACTTTCTGAGATTGACCGGAGGGGGAGCTTGAAGGCGTAAGATGGATATGAGTGTGAGCTGTGTGAAAATGAACGGAGACTGAGAGCGAAAGTACGAGGTTGTGATTTACAAGTGAGACTGAGCACGAATCATGGGTGTTTCATGAGCTTGAAGTGAGCGCGAGCTTTGTGGGATTGACCGGAGTGTGCGGCCAAATTAGTTGCTTGATGAAGCTGTAAGATGAAATGGAGTGTGAGTGCGAGGTTGTGATTTACAAGTGAGAGTGAATGCAAATTTTGTGAGATTAAACGGAGGGTGCCCGTGAATGAGTGCGAGCGTGAGAAGTTAAACGTGCGAGCGCGAATGAGCGTGAGACTGAGTGAGCTCCCAACAAAATGACCAGCTCTGAATTCAACAATATTCTTCCTCATCACAGTGTTAAAACTGTAAAATGTTGGGAACCTTATCATTAAATATTACGGGGGCATTTTGAAGAGTACTGGGATGGTGGATCTCCTACAGTCGAAATTAACATAATATCTGAGATCTGTTTCCCATGGAAAACAACAACTGGATTGCCGTTGGTTAAACTGCAATTAATTGTATTATAGAAATTACATTATTAAATACAGCCCAAAGAACTGTAATCTAGAATTATTATAGTAAATAAATAATTAAAATAATCTAAATGGTATAAATGACAAAGAGCAACAGCACAACGTTGCATTAAATTTGACGGAAGGAAATGCCAGAAATTGCAAGCTACACGGTGCGATCCAGTATAGAAGTTACCTTTTCTTAAGAACCTTGGGTCGAGGTAGTTGGGCATTCGGCTGCGCTATCACTTGCGGTTAGGAATGCCAACTTGAAAAAGTGAAAAGTCTGACACTTCCGGTACAGGAAGTTTGTACGCTGAGATGTCGGTACATGGGGGCTAGGGTGGGGGTGGGGGGGCTGAAGCCTCGCAAATCTATCTTAGCCCCCTTTGTGGAACACAGTATTATCAATATTCTTTATTTTATACATGTCATAAACGGATGTATTTCTCCTCTTACTTTTTTCTGGCGCCGTCGCTGCCTGTACGACTTAGAATGGACAGAAAAGAAACCGTAGATCAAGAATGCGTTTGAATTGTTCAACATATATACTATATATATAGTAGCAGAAATGTGAAATCTGCAGAGAGAGAACTAAATCTGGATACCTGACAATGCTACCAACTAAATTTATTTTTGACAGCAGAAAATAGATTATGTATTTTGAAAGCTAAAAGTATAACATGGGCTGACAATTGTGAGCCAAAGTTTCCTAAAGGCCATAAATAAATTCGAAGAAAAATGAAAAGTTATTCGAAATTTCTGCCTTACTGATACATTTTCTATAACTAACGTGTAAAATTATCAAAACATAAAAGTGTAGGGGCATTAGGTGTCCCGCCAAAGTTTTCGAACGGAAGGGACGATCTCGACAAAATCGGGACGGATGGAAACCCTACTTGCAGTTAACAAAACACTGACACCCACCACCAGAAAGACTCCGACACGAAATTTTCCTCGGCGTTGCCACTTTCTCAAAGTAGATGGTCAAATCAAAAGGTGGTCATATCTTTTCCGTCGTCCGGTCACCTCTTCCCCCTTTGAAGGCTTATGTACTTCAATGACACCACAATGAGAAAGGAAGGGTAAAAAAGTGAAGTGGTAGCATTTGGATAGGAAACCGGAAACACAGTGCACATGGCGGCGGTTGTCAATTTTTCTGTGTTAATTTCAATCTTTACCTAACACAAGATTCTTGTGGAAAAAGGAATTACTTTCCTCCAGATGCTTGTGATTTAGACATGAGCGTTCGAGTAGGAAAAGGTTGAATTGTTCTGAACTCAAGAATACACTTCTGGTTAAATTTGGAATATCAGGGTGAACATAAAGCTGTGGATTAGCATAAGAAAAAATGCATCGTTAATTAAATTTTCACATCATTTCTATCTGTTTATTTGTAGGTACAGAACTTTTCGTTGAGTAGGAAAAAAATCAACATGTTCGCAGTTCTCTGCAGTCCAAGACGATGTGGTCAAAAAATAGGTAAGTACTTATTTCATTTATCAATATTCCTTACTTTGTAGAATTGCAGTGCCAAAGGAGCGCATGTGTTAATTTAGTAATTTGATGCTGATCCTGGGTCGTGCTTGAAGAGGCACACATTGTTTGGTGGCTCACAAGAAGGGTAGATCAGTTTAACAACTCAGATTTCCACGAACCATTCGATGCAATAACCGGGTTTAAGGCTCAATTCAAGTGGGGTTTCCCGCCTTTTTCGTTTTACGTTAATTATTTAATTTTCAGTACAGGAAATCAAATTAAATTTCACGCACCAAAGTTCGTTCGAATGTCCTTCAATACGGGTATAATTAGTTTTAATTAAATGCTAGTAGTAACTGTAGGATTGTGTGCAGACACTTTTTGGACATTATTCTGTCCCAAAAGTGTCTGCACACAATCCGGAGTTTACTGTTAATAATTTATTAAAACTAATTCTACTCATTATTGAAGGACGAGACGAACTTTGGTGCGTGAAAGTTAATTTCTGTTTTCTTGTACTGAAACTTGAATAATTAAAGGCGGATTCAGCCTTAAGAGAAACGGTCGGAAAAACTTTCTGCGATCGTAGCAGATGATCCATTAGAGTTGTGTGTCATGCCAATTGGTTTTACAGTGACATTATGCTGTATACAGTGTTCTTTACTTTTAAGATAATTTTCGTGGAATATATGTCAAAGTGGATTGGATACTCTGGTTGCCATTTTCTCTGGTTTCTTCAGTCCTGTGAGGCAAAAGTGGTTGTGCCTTGAGATAAGGGCAGAGCAAATACCTTTAGCATTCCTTCTCTGAACAGCGTGTGATTGAATTCTTATTAATATTCTAAACGAACTAGTGAACTTCTAGGGAAAGGACCTTTAGCTCTTGATAAAGAGAGCTCCAACCTTGGAGGAATTAAACCATCTATTTTAATTCCTCCATGACTCCATCCAACCTGCTCCGTTCAATGGACCCTCACGGGACTTGAACACGTAAGCACTCACAAAGAAAGCGAGGGTTCTAACCTCTCTACCAACCTAATGTCTTGATAAAGTCTCTGACTGATAATATGTAGCCGTAAGGTGCTGTAAGTTAAAGGCCATAAATGTAAAGTTTCAAGAGGCACAAGGAACGAATACAGAAAATGGCTTCCAAGAAAAGTTTCTGTACATAAAATTACTAATATACATGATTAAATACACTATTTTATCAAAGTATTCGGACATCTAGTGTCTGCAAATTTCATGGAGCATTAGTATCTTCTGGTCGGATCCGGATACAACAAAATCCGGTTCTCTTGATCTCAGAGGATCGGTATATGCAAAACTCTTATCCGTATCTTTATTCCAAGTTTCGGATATCCATTTGGCTCTCCCTGTTCCCTATTTTTCAATATATGCAATAACTATTGTAGGAATATTCGCCACTAAATCATGACATCTCTCTATAGAAATCCACATCGCCTCGCATTCCACTACAAACGATTAAGAAAGTGTAGCAATCATAGAGATAGTATATAAACTAGAGTGACTGCCCTCCATATAACTCCGTGTTGGAAAGGTGAAGGCGGTGTGCGTGACCTATCCGCTATATTGAGACACACAAAACATTACCATATGCTCATTTAAACACATTGAAAAATACGTCAAATGTTTGACATTGAAAATACTGTTGATAGCAACTTAATAATTTCAAATCGACTTGAAATGACAACTGTTAATAAAGATATTATTCACACGTAATTATGAATTTCCAACAAAACATACCGAGATTATATCTCTTTTCCGAGCAAGGTTGACATCCATATACCTTGCTGCTTATGTACTATTAATGAGAAAAAACTCCCCATATGTAGTATTATGGATGGCCAAATCCGGATAAAATACTATCCGGAGTTACGTACCATAAAGCTGCTTACCTGACCTTGTAAATGTTTATATCCGAACACTATATTTATTGAGTTGTAATAACTTGTCTTTAGAGAGGAACTGCTCTTTAGATACGTCACACAAGAGGAACTGCTCCACATTATTTCCCCCCCTTAAATCTGAGTAAGAAAATAGGTTGGTTTACTTTTTCATCGTAAAATACATTTCTTCTTATATGAAAAAGGGGATTTTGGCCCTTGTACTTTAAAAAAATGCAAGAACTGTGTGATTTAGAAGTAAAAATCAACTGGACTCCTCTCACTTTTTATGAGTCTTACCTAACTTGGCCCTTATTCATTACGGTACAAAAATTCCAACACACCTGAGTTCTACTAAGGTTTTTTTCACTTGCTACGCAAACTTCACGAAAATCGGTGATCCAGACCGTTTCGACAACGGCTCCCAGATAATGTATCATCCAGATATTTTGGCTATTCCTACAATTTACCCAGAAGGACTGGATTCGAAACCCAACAAGGGACATTTTCCCGGACTCCGTGGCTTAGTAGTCTGAGGTAGTCGTGAATACGATACCTGGATTTACCGAGAGGTATTACGGCGTCTCCTTATGATCCCTGGTTCTAACCCCGAGGTGAACATGGATGTTCCGTCTAAGAAGTCCCCGGAGCCTATTTAGTTCACTAAATAAAAGCATTTAAATAGTATTAAGGACTGTGAAGTCGCTAGAAATCCTATAGTAACTGCCCATCTCAACTGAGGATTTTTAATGAATAACCTTAGTCCAAGAAGGCGAATATCTGAATAGCGCCATCTTTCTCCAGTGCTCGCCGTGGTCCATCCTCTCCCAAGTAATCGAGATAGGTGTTAAAGCTTCTTGCTTAAGTTTTTCTTAATATTTAAACGATATAAGAGAGTTTAGTCCCACGACTGTACCAATCTACTATATCGATTGATACAGAATTTTAGTCAGTCTCACAAAGCAAATGTCAGAATGGTACCTTTTAAGACAGCCTAGACCGCTACCGTTACAATTTACCGTGCATTCGTAGTTCAGCTGGTAGAACATTGTTTTTCTCAGATGGGAGATCGTTGATTCGAATTCGTATCAGTCAATTTTCTTCATACCAGGCACGTACCGAGATGGTACCTTAAAGATGGATCGTGACCACTACCTTCATAACTCCTTCCTCTCGTTGTTAAATATCTCGTGTGAAATGACATCCATTTGAGATTTATAAATTATTATTTAATCTGTTTCCCAGGAAGGGTGCTCGTTGATAGACGTCATCCTTCAGATTTGAGACGGGCTTAGGGTGCATTTATCAACATAGGCCAGAAATAACTTCAGTTCAAAAATGGAACTTTAATATTTTGACTAAAGTTAGAGATGCAAATGTTGGAAAGTGAAGTTGATGGGACAAGTTAATTTCCTGCTGAAACCATTGCATCTAATACTACCACCGTTACAAAAATGTAGCAGTTACATAAACGAATAATGTACATAACCTTAAAAAGGATAAAATTTACACCTGAATATTTTAGTGTTTTTCGACCCGACAAAAATCTACTGTATGTAGACGAGAGGGCAAGATTGATGTCGAAACCAAAGATTTGATGGACTCCGAAATAGACACTTGCTTTCGAGTAACTACGATAATACAGCTTCCACGTATTTCTGTACTTACCACGAATAAACTATATACAATATTATTTATTGCAGTATACGCACATGATGTTTTAAAATAAAAACACGCAATAATTTCCCCAGCAACTTAAGAATAACCATCCTGTAATTGCAGGTCAGGTGACTTTTGGGAACGTCTTATTTTTCTACTTTTTTTTCTACGTACGGATGTGAAACAAATTACATGTATATCTTAAATATAATAAAAAATATAATGTAACTCCTTTTGGCTTCTTTTCACTCCTATTTACGCAAGCAATTGCCGCACAAACAACCATTTCTTATACGATGTAAATGTAGGCCTATTCCTTGTGCGTCTCAACATGGCGCTCCTCGCAAACCGGAAGCTTCATGTTTGTGACGTCAAATCCGCCCCTGTGTAGCAAAAAACAAAACCCTCGTAGTCTAGGAGGTCACGTCGGTAACTTCGGATAGGCAATGGGTAGACACGCGGATTCGAACCCCGCGGCCGACCATTCTGACTGAGGATTTCCAGGGTTTCCCTAAGTTTCACCAGGCGAACATGGATGGTACCCTAAGTAAGATTCTGGCCGAAACCTTCCCCATCGTAGCTGGGCTAAAGATGTCAAAAGGCCTTAAATAAATTCAGTTCAAGTGTAGCAATTAATATTAAATTATTTGGTGCGAATCGTCTTTCCAATTCATTCTAAAGATCTGGTCTCTGAGCAGTCTAATATCAAGTTGTACTACAGTCTTCACAAATATACCATCGCTCAACACAGTCTGTACAAAAGCATTGCTATGGTAAAACAACAAGTGATTCTCTTGAGATGGGAGACCAAAAGCTGCAATGTCACATCTTGAAACAAAAATGAAATAGTAATTTTACGAACTTACAATCTGTTCAATTTACAAAATATTTGCAATTAGGTTCAATAACTGGAATATAAACGAACTTTATTACTTGTATTGTAAAATAAAACTGTTTGGACTTCGTTTCTTGGTTGCTCAAAGGCTTTTTAAATATTTTAATGTATTTACATCTATTCTATTCAGAAATTAAGTATTTAAAAGAAAAAGGAGCACTCAATATGGATGGCAGTTATTTCCTATTGTGGTATAAGATCAAGATAGTCCTTCCGACCTGGTATATGGATAAGAATAATGTTAAGTCATCATGTGAAATTCTTCCACTAAAACTGTGTTGTTCTCTTTTGAAGTTGATCACTTCTGATAAACTTGTTCTTAAGGCAACAAGACATCTTTCCCCAGTGTTAAATGAGGTAACTACCAACTTAATTATTATATTTTAAGAAACATGAACAATTAACTTTCATTCTCAACACTAAAACAAAAGAGAAAAAGATCTGTTGACGGCAAAATTCTAATAATTATCCATGATACTAATCTGTGTCTTAATTTTCTCGTCCTACTAACCAAAATATAATAAGGACAGCAGATGGTGAAAAGAAGATAATTTTAGTAGCATGCATAGTACGAGATACCTTTTCTTTTGCTTTGATACATTGCTTCAAGAAACGGTAAAAATAATTATCACAGTAATTCCCTGTAAAAAATAAAAAAATAAAATAAAATAAAAAAATCAGAGCAAATGTATCTTTGAAAATGTATTTAGACGTGGTGTATGATCTACAATTAAAAAGCTCTTTGTTTTATTAGCAGCTATTATATACACTGGAATCCCTGTGGGTGAGTAGTAACGCTCGTTTCCGGGTTCAATTCCCGCTGGGGACGAAAGTTCTTTGGAGCCCAAGTTAAACTGTAGGCCCCCTCCTTAGGATATCATCATCATTTGATGGAAAGCAATGGAAAACCTTCATTGGTTCATCTTGCCCAGGAACCTTCGGGTCAGAATCTGCCTTCGTGCAGAACACCCATCATTGTTTTGATTTAATGGTCTAAGTCAACTTACAATCCCTTCTACAAGTAATATGAAAGGAGAAGAGGAATGTGAAATTGAAAGAAAGTAGGCCAGGGGCTAGTTTGAAGGTACTATTCCGTCATTAGTCTGGCTTTCCCGTGAACCCAAGACTTACGAATGCGAAGCCAACAACCTACTTACTGAGCTACGAAAACTCAGTAATGAGAATAAGAGAGTTTTTGGAGTTCGAAAAGGATAAGAAACATGAAAAATTAAATTGCTGACTTTCATAAAATCACTTATGGTTCCTGCCGTTATTGTCACAAACCGCATACACACCACATATTGTTCATTGAACACACTTTTAAATGACACCATAGGAAAGGGCTGTTACATAAGACAAAAAGATCAACTGGGGAATTTCCGAGAAATATCCTAAAAATTACTAATTTCTCGCTAATTTTTGGGAATGTGGTGGACATGTGGCACTAATTGTTATGGAACTAATTAAAAAAAAAAATACTCAACTCTTCTTTTTCAAAACTTCAAACTGGAAAAGATAAAGAGAAAAACTTTCTAGAAACACAAAACTCCGATTATTTCGAAAATGGATGCTGATACTTACGTAGCTTATTTCTTACCTATTTCTTACGTAGCTTAAAGAATAAATGAGACGATATGTCAATAAAGGACGAAAATAAAAATCGCATTATTTTGTAGTTCTGTTAGACTCGGAAACAATTGAATGGGTTAAAGTAAAAGTAATATAAGCTAAGTTTTCGATAAATTTTACTGGTTATGGAACAAGGCCTGTAGAGGTGTTCCAAGTAAAACTCACTTCCAAGTAATACTCCTCTGAACTCCATGACTAACAAGTATGGCTTTCAATTATTTGTTTCACTTTGCTAATATTAATTCAAGGGAAAGAAAAACATTCATCTGTTGATAAGCAAAGTGGGGAAAGGGGGGGACGGAACCTAAATCGAGATCTTTCGACATGACAGACCAATAATCAAGCGTTGCCAAGTTAGTGATTTTCCCAGCAAATCTGGTGGTTTTGGATACCCGTTTGATGGGAAATTTCATTGTCTAGTGGTTGGTGGGAAATATAGTAGGTTTAATTTCATCTCTAGTGGAAAGCTAGTGATTTCTGTAAAAAAGTACAAAAAATTAAAAGAACAATAATAATGCTGTAAAGAAAGATTGGGAATGTAGTCAGGAAAGCTTGAATAACTTAATGTTTAATAATGTAAAGAGGGGCAAGTGTGGAGTGTAAGCCTGAAATCAGAGCAGTCGATAAACATTATTATTCTTCAATTCCCAACATCCCTATGATTTCTCACAGGACGAAGTTTTGGTTCAGTCAAAAAATTCTCACCCTTATGATTGGATATTAAAT
>JAGDQP010075843.1:0-10118 GCA_022664845.1 Lepisma saccharinum
AAAAAAATTAAATTACACTTAACGTTTCGACCTTCTAGCAAAGATCCTCATCAGACATACACTCTGATGTATGTGTATGTCTGATGAGGATCTTTAGTAGAAGGTCGAAACGTTACGTGTAATTTAATTATTGTTTTACGAATAATATAGTCTTGTTCAGCCGTTCAGTGTTTCGACGTAATTTGTATAATAGTTTATAGCTTACTGAAAAGGGTCTTAAAAAGCAGAAATCATGGAAACCAAAATTCAGATCTTTTACAAGATTAAACAAGTGTAAGATTACTTCTCGTTCTTTATGTTTGTGTCCTTGTAAAATACGCGTTGGCCCTCATATGACGTAAAGTGAAGAGGAATGAAATAAAGGTGTATTTTTCATTGTAGATGAAGAAGTGTCTGAGTCCATTACATCAGAAACATAATTATTATATGGATTCTGATCATTCATTTAATTAACCAAAACTTCAGCTGATCGTTGCCGTTGATCATATGTCAAGTACCAGAGTACTGATCCAATACGTGCCCACGGATATATTGTTCTTGCTATAACTGTACAGATAGGATTACAATCTCTAGTCTGACCTTCTTCATCATTATCTTCTAATAATATTATTTGTGCAGTATTATTTAAATATGATATCCTGTTGCATTTTGAGTTCAGTAGAAAATCTTATGCTAATAAAATCTGTTTCGGTAAAATTTGGATCTAGTTCCAACATTTACTAGATAGATTCAAACGAATAATAATAATAATACTGCTTTGAGGGCTGTGTTCCAGTTTTCTATTTGTGAAGTGTGGTAAATACTATTAAACTATCGTTGTCCAGACGGTATCGCGGTGAACTGTGGATCGGCAATGGATAGGCGCCTTGTTTTGAACTCCGCAGACGAGCACAGTTCCTGTTAATGATACAGCTGCTTTATACTACTGCTTTCAACATTACTTTATTATAATAAATAGTCAAAAAATAAATGTTTCCGCTTCCACTCAATTTTTTAATTGTTTATTTTTTTAATTTGTAGTATTGTTGAAACTACCCTTTTAATCTCACAGAAGCTCTGAATACATCTTTAGTTACTTCTGACTATTAAGTGTTTTATTCAGGGAGCTTTAGATTATTCAAATATGAATTTTCAAAGAATTTGATCGTAGGCCTCACAATTGATGTGTGTGGTCCTCTACCAGTGTCGAATCAAGGGGGTTCAAGAGGGGAAAAGCACCCATGGCGGCAAACAGCTAAAAATTAAAATAATAAAAGCTTCTAAAAAGGGAAGTAAAATCGTCTAATTAATTGAGATTGACCTAAACTTGTTCAAAATCAATACCGCGTCGCTGAGACATTTTCTATGTTATTCCATACAACCTACCTCCATCTTTAAAATTCAAAACAGATTCAAATCAGATAGGCAGGTCAATTGCCTTACTGGAGTTAGTAATAGCGATGCCACGACTGTCTCCAGAGAAGATAATAAAATTACACTACGTAATGCTAGACAATGTTGGGTCGTCGCGTCGGCCAGGTGTTTTGTTAAACAATGGCAAAGGCGGCAAAATTTAGCTTCGCTCTCCATAGGAAAATTTCTTGATCCGGCACGTCCTCTGCAGAACTGTTATTCACATATGTTTAACAATTATTAGTAACTACATTATATATTTAAAAAACTACCAATAGCTTTCAATGACAGTTCAGATTCTCTCTAGTATATCGTTCCTAAAAAGTTAAATTTTATTTTAAATTAATTATGAGATAACCACGGAACTGCTTTAATGGAAGATATGATATTTTATTAAACGCAACATTCCCATTATTTCCACACAAATTTAACCTTTGTGTAGAATCAATTCTCAGCTATTTTCACATCCCTTTTTTCTCAACTTCTGGCAAAGCGTTACTATCTTTATTATTAACTGTACTTTTTCTAACAAATTTAATGAGCTTATGAACTTATAAAAAAGGGATTTACAATTTCTTAGTTAATGTCCATAGCATTAATTTAAATTGATATCAACAAATTTTGACCGCAATCACGCGCAAAATATGTATGTGCTAACGATCCAGAGTTATTATTATCACAAGCATCGTAACAAGTTCTTGTTAAATTTCTTTACATTTTTCTAATGCCAAACATAAAGTAATACTAAAATCCTTAGTATAGATAGAGCTGATCAAGTTAAGTGTTTTCATAAGTTAACAAAACATATAGGAGAGTATGGTGTGTGCAGGGCATTAAAGTACAATATAATAAATATTTTAAAAGCATCTCGTAATTCAATATGTAGGATATAGGACTAGGAGATAAAAGGTTAAAACGAATTACTCTAAACATCAACCTTTCATTCAGCATTATGTGGTTTGTTCTACATTCACAAAACCTTTTTCATATCAGATTGTTGAACAGTATTGTAAAAGAAATTAGCAGAAATTTTCGAGGAACATATTTGATTGACTCATATGATTAACATGTCTACTGGTAACATCTGGACCTTTTTCCATCAGGACTCCTTCAGTCTGTGGTCACCTCATTCCATTTTGACCTGCATATTCTTCTCAAAATCTTATTTACGAACTTATTTATGTTCGTCTGCCAGGGTCGTACTTTGACTTTCACAACCATAAGTAATGCTCTTAAAATTACCGTTCTGCATGCTTTCATTTCAATTATCCTGTGTTTTATCGCTGTGATAGGAGCTTCTGCAGTGAATAGAAACGAGTGTTTCGCGATGGTAATCGATTTCTTTCTTCCTCCGTGATCTGATTTATGTCTGTTACATAATGCACCCAAGTAGACGAACTTGGTTAATTCTCTCTATGATCTCATTCTTAATTGCTATATTTATGTTTCCTTCATACTTTCGTGTTTCCTTTTGTTATCGTATATTTTGTTTTCTCTGAGTTCACGTCTCTCGCACGATTTTACTAGAACATCGATTGTACTGTGAAGTAAATCTATATGATCTTCAATTAAACCTGTATCTTCCAAGTATACGAACATCTACCTCAAGTCACTCAAAATAGCCGCTTATTGTCCTGCCTGTTATAGCATACTCCAATGAAATGCTAATGAGTAGTGCAGACCATGCAATGCTTAGTTATCAACTGTTGTGAATATCAAATTTATCTCTCATTGCGTGCTTTAACTAAAAATGCTTTGTTTTAAATTAATTGATCAGCTGTGTTGTTTTTAAGGATAATTCAAACAATATATCAAAAGCATTTAAACTAAAATTTAATTTAACTGTCTACACAATGTGGAGTTGACTGAACAGCGGAATTGTATGCCCACAGAACAGAAGTGGCATGAAAGATTTCTGGTAAATTCGAGAGAAAAAAGAGAAGGGAAGTAGTCTTATTTCCTTGGCAAGCAGTGGTTACTGTGGTTCCTGCTTCTTCAAAGAATAATAAATCTTTAGCCCACCCTGCGAGCACAGCTAGGTGACAATGACGTGTTCTTTAACGGAAGGATTAAAGGAAGGATTAAAGGATCTCAATTTAAAGGAAGAAAATTCATAGAAGCAAGTACCAAAAGATGTTTGAAGAATATGAAACATCGACTGTTCATTTAATAGTGAAAACGGAAAATATATAGAAAAAACTTAAATTTGATTGATGTGTTTGTTCGGAAATGAAAACGTAGGTGTTTTATGGGCTTTCGCCACCAATATTTAATCCGACGTTTACACGATTCAATTTTATCAATTGCACATTACAGTCGATATCTTATGTCTAGTGTGAGACCTTGGCAAAAAAGTGTGTTGTCTTTGCGATGAAACTGACTTCAGATCTATCGCTCGTGCTTTTTTGATAGTATTCATCTTACGATATACGTAGCATAGCTTCTAATACTATGATCTTTTGATAATGAGTAGGCCAAATTATTCAGACCCCGGTAATGAGTAAGTGTCTACCAAGTATTTTATTAATTATCCAATATCTTTGTTCTCAAAATGTATATTTCGTTGTTACACTTTCGTAGCATGAGCTCCTTTGTTGTGCTGTCGTTGCTAGACATTGGATGTGAATTATTAAAATAACATTAAGAACTAAAATATAGCCATTCTAAGTATTTTACATTCAACGAAATTTACTGACAAATAGTCCAAATTGAATGACCAACAAATCAAAAAAAAATCCATATATAAGTAAAGATCACTTGCTTTCTATGAAGGCTACTGCACTAATTCTCTATGCAGAAGTTTAATATTCTTAAAAGCTTCTAATTGCTGATTTCCAAAATCAATTCTATAAAAATTAACAATGTACAATGCTTGTTAGAAGATATTATCCAAGTGACCCAAGGTATAATGTACTACTTAAATAAAAACATTGTTCCTAAGAAAACTGTTGTACTTGACTGCCATCTAAAAGTTATTTAATTAATAATCATATATTAAATAGAACAATACTAACACTTTGTCTTTGATTGACACAGATTTATTCTACTCTTTATCAATCAGTTATTAACATTGTGATTCTCTTTCAAACCTTTAGTTTTAATATTTAGATTTCAGTTCAATATGAAAGTTCAAGGCGGGGCTACAACACACGAAGCACTGCCAAACGTTATACAACTTGAATTAGGTTAACTTGTATTGTTTAAAAGTGCTATTTCCATCAACTAATGTTAAAAGTGAAAAGTCTTAAAAGCAAGTGCGATACGAAAACATAATTACATTTCTTACAAAGAACTTACGTTCATCTTACCCAAATACCATTCAAGCTTATGGCAAGCTTGATTCCCACTTGATTTCCGTTTGTGTAGTTACGATTGATGTAACAAGCTTGACTGAAGTTTGATATTAACTGTACTCTTGATATTGCAGGTTTGATATAAGTGGATATAGAGATTTGTGTTGACATTATTGGCCGCCAGGGTCTCCACTGTACAGAACCATATGCTGTAGTATCTCAGAACAGTGCTGCCAAAACAGCGAGCGACAGAAAACACCGTCTTGAATAGAGGACATTAGAAAAGCGCGGGATACCAAGAAAAACTTAAACACAACAGCGCCTGCTGAAACAGGATAACAGAAATCATATGCCTAACAGAGCGAGGGAAAAACACCGTAGACTTAAAGGGAGCTTGCAAATTATTCGAATATCGCAGTGAAGGCGCAGTCACAGAATCCCTTTTATTGACGTATAGGCCTACTACGTATGTTAATTTATTTGTTTCATTGTAAGAAGAAGAAGAAGAAACAGTGAATTGAATAAATTTGTTATGTTTTAGTTTTAATAATAATTACTTTATTCCAATCTACCGTGACTTTATTCTTCCTGTTTTCCAAAAATATTATGTGTTTGTTATCTTACGAAAAGTTACTGAAATAATTTAGGTAAGTCAGCTCAGGCCTATTTCTATTATTATTATTCACGATGAAAACGATACGCACTTCAACGATTTCACGTAATCCACTGAAACAACCTAGAAAGACCTGATTAGATTATTGTTTTATTATTTATGTAGAATGAAAACATTCAAAAGTTAACTGAAATCATAACTGATATTATTTAGAAGGTATTATTCAGGCGAGAAAACTGTGACATCACTACTGTTCCTAAGACGCTCGTGTTTATAGAGTTGATTTTTAAAGTCTCGGTTGTAATTTAGATATTCTCCTAAATCAAAATAGTGAGGGTTAGGTTGGATTGGGTTAGCTTATCTTGTATTAGTTAGTTTGTGTTCTCATTAACTGAGCTTAACGCCTTTACACCCTCGGAATCAAATTTGAAATAATCTACTGTACATGGTGATTTCTCGTGTCGGAGAGCATTCAAATAGCATCACTCTTCAAATGATTTCAATTATACTATTTAGGGCAAATTGTTTACCAAATGCGTACTTGCACTTTAATTTGTTTAACATCTGCCGTGCCAAGTTTACGTCGGGTGTATTGGACTATACGTGACAATACTGGAGTAATCGGAAAGTGTCGAAAAATAGTCGTTAAAGGAAACATTTTGTCTCAATCGTCCATTTCCAGTTAATCCAATGTGCACGCATTTTCAGTTCCAACATAGCTTTTATATTTGCTATCACTCCGTGGCCTGTTTTGTTTTATTTAGGCCTTAATTCTTGAGTTATGGACTTACTGGACTGTACATTATGATAGAAACGCAGAAAATATGTTTTATGTTTTTGCAAGAATTAAGACAAATAAAAGCAAACCACAAAGCGATAACAAGAGTAAAAGGCGTAACTGAAAATATGGTCCATATTGCTTTAAGCCTAATACAAAGCCAAGATCTCCAACAAGAGATGGCAGCCCTATCTCCGTATACGTCTAATATATTTTTATGGTTGCACGAGATTTCAATGCTACTCCTGCAAATTCAAGCCGAGAGAGCTGAAAGTTTCAGGGAAGATAGTTCATAACCCATTCTTGAATTCTATCCATGCCGATTTTTTATTTTCTTTCTTGTTCATTGTTGAAAGAACTTCATTGTTGTTATGGATATACAAACCTACAACAATAAAGCTCTTTAAGCAATTAACAAGAAAGAAAATATCGGCACGGATAGAACTCTTGAATTATTCCCTGAAAGTTTGAACTCTCTCGTCTTAAATTTGTAGGAGCAGCATTGAATTTTCGTGCAATAATAAAAATACAGAGATAGTGCTGCCTTCTCTTGTTGAAGATCTTGGCTTTACATTAACCTTAAACTAGAAGTGAACTATCGATATTAACTATCTCGTCATCTCCCGGGATAAATATATACATTATGATTTTAATCACTTCCATCAGTAAAGTATCGCTTTTAGATTATCGAGCTCTGACCGAGGTTGGCTTCCCATGGTATGTACACTTTTCACCAGCACTATTTTAAGGTAGCCCTAATTTGGTATCCGTGGTTTTGTTTAACACTGTTTTGACGCGGGGCTCTTTTGAGAGTAATGCTTATTAACACAATACGTTATGACAAACGACATTTTGTCACTCGCTCTGTGTTCTCGCGTTATGTTCTGGCAACACGGTTCTGTCATATAATTGCACATGCACAACACGCCGTTATGATTATATTGTTGCGAAGGTTTGAAATGTTTCTTTTTAAATGAAATTTTATGGAAACAGTTCAATTACAATTTCTTTAATTCCATCTGATGTAACTTCTGCTTGTAATTAATTAGTAAGGTGAACTGTTGGAGCGACACAACTTTTCGGCTCTTGAACTTTGCTATTTGCTATCTTCTGCCCCTACACTTGCATGAATGGCGTCATTAATTTTGTCTAAACAACTGTTCGTTGTTGCCAAGTTTCTCGCTATTCACTTTAGTTATCACCTCTCGTTGTCTTATTGCATTAACAGGAGAAAATTATTTATATTTAATGAGTCTTCCATAGCGTTGCTATTAGGTAATTGATATGATAACATTATTTCTGCCAAACCTATAATATTTTGTTTGTCTCTTGTATTTAAATAACTTTTCATCTTGATTTCCTTGAGGAGTCTGTCATAAACGGATGTGTATTGTTATGGACTTGCAGTTTGTGTCCATAGACTGGCAAAAAATGGGAATTGCTTATACAACATATTAATGTTATGTATTTTCCCAATATAAATCTGAAAGATTGGAAAATTTAGAAATCTCGACTACTTTTCCATAGGAATGATATACATGTTGTATTTGTGTATCGCTTATTTTCAAGTGTAATGCATTTTAGAAATGTAACTTTCTTATAATTGCCAAATTCCAAGACTACTATGTAAATTTCATGTACTTTTAAGTGCATAGCAACTATTTTTTTGTTTATGTTTCTATAATTAATCTAGATAATGTTCTTATGCTCTATATAAATCTGTTCTTTATTAATTATTTTTAAGTGCGTTCTTACTAATCACTTCCCTCACACACAAGCAACATTCTAGAAGAGGGCACTGCAGTAGAAGACTAACTTACAAATTATACTCACAATGATAATAATTAAACTGTATTTGGGAAAAATAGTTCCCATCCAATATAGAACTAGCCTGTTATTTTCCTGCTGCACCTTGTCAAATCCTAACTTTGTAGCTAACTGTGCAGATAATCAAACATCTACATTCCCCTAGTTTCTTTCACCTTGGCTAGGACTACTTCTATACTTTTCACTGACATTTTTATTTTTATATGTAAAATTATTTCACCATTTTATCATTAATTTGGGAGAGAATGTCGTTCACATTTTGATAATAATCTTCCAAAATTTTCTCTTACACATTTTCTAACCAGATGGACGATAGTAAATTTTAATTGTGCCGTGACACACTTTAAAAAAAAATAAGGATAATGCACATCAACAACATATGTTTAACAATCGTTCTGATAATTTTGTTTTTAAACGGGATGGATCAGTTTAGTATCATAATGGGCTAACGTGGTCATTACAGTAACATTGCATGGAACGATTGATACGTAGTGTGATACAAAAATTGCTAATAGTTCTATTATGTGTAATAATTAAATTTTTAACTTTTCCTTATTCTTTTCTCTTCACCTGCCAGCAATGTCATTAATCGCTCTTTTGCTCATTTGAAAGATTTGATTTTAGAATCTAAGTGTATAATGAAGAAGGATGTCACTCCTAGCGCACTATTAAATGCTGAAAACGAGGAAAACTATAAAACGATGCGAATTCTTGAAAGTCAAATATTTCCAAATGTGATGTTTATGTTTGGTTGAAATACTCATTCACAGCAGCTTTAATATCGGGATTGATTGCTGTGAAATAAGGAATATGTTGTTTATTCAAGTATGTCTGAAATAGTTTATTAAAAATCCAGAACCTTTATCTGTTGATAAGAGTATTGGCCTAGGCTCGCTGAATGAAAATATTTTTTTTCAAATGTTTTATGATGTCATCTCTAGTTCTTGTACTAATAGGCCCGTGCATATTTAAGAAATAAATAAAACACTATTTATATATGGCGGTGCCCCATCATTATATATTGGGCAATAAAAGTAGGCAGGAAAAATAAATCAAATAGAAATGATGTGCTACATATTTAATTATTTTACTGGCCATTTTCCAAATATAGCAAACTCTAAATGAAACGTACAGAAAATAATAACACAACCGAAGAAAAAAATCTAGATGCTTCTTCTCGGGAATGCTCTTCAAAAACTGAAGAACCAAATATTTTTGGATCTGCCAAATCTCTGTGGGTGGAAGTAACTGCATTCATAGTCCATTCATTGTACTGGCTTAAGAATGAAGCACTAACGTAAGTGGCATATGCATTAACGATGTGTAATCTATTCAAGAAGACCTGGCCCGGCTCTTTAAAAAATCTTAAGATAAGATCCACACAGATTTCTTCTCTGTGTTTTACACAAAACCTGGGTGGTAACGTTAGTGTCATATGCTTTAATGACATGCAATTACCAACCAATGTGTTTAGATCCGGATACATCTAAAATATCTTTGCAAATTGAGCTATCTTGATTCCCAAGTTGCCCAACCCCAAATTACTTGCTATATCTTGCTCAAAATTAGAGCACTACAGTTAGTCCAAATTGAACTAACTACTAACTAACCGTAACATGAGTTTGGATTCGTATAGATCTAAAGTTTATTTCTTGGAAGTTGCTTTTATCCACTATAACTCGCTTAAGAATGGAGAACAACGTTAAGGTTGTATATTTAGATGGACTTCCGATATGTGCGTGGGCCCCAGACAAAATTTGTTCCCTATATATTGCTTAAGAATGAAACACTGACGTGCGCTAATGATGACCTAGCGATCGCATATATTTACGTCCCCATAGGTTCATCATTTTTTTTAGGTGAGGCAAAATTGATCTCAAGTTTGTCCCACCGAGATTTTATTCCTAAAATAACTTAACAATGGAACACTTATGTTAGTCTCAAGTGCAATAACGTGCACCAACGAACTCATATGGTTTTATTGGTGAGAGTAATACGGGGGATTATGGGAGAGGCAAATGTGACGTAAAATTGACTTCCGACGCAGATTTTACATCTCTCTCTCGGATCACATAAGAGCATTAATGTTGGCTCGCTAGCACTAATGAACACATATGGTTTAACCCACGAAATCATTTGTAAAATTTATGGTGGGCCAACTGGACGTGAAACTCGCCGCCCATAATTTCGAACTTCTGTCGGTGGTCCGAATGGA
>JAGDQP010075844.1:0-10117 GCA_022664845.1 Lepisma saccharinum
TATATATATATATATATATATATATATATATATATATATATATATATGTAAAAGTACTTACATGGTAAGTTCAAATTGCTTACGATGATATCTCGAGGCCTATTTCATATTTTTCAGCAGGATATTCTTTAGAGCGTGTTGGAACTGTTTATATGTTTTATTTCTAATATCTTTAGGGAAAGTATTCCAAATCAATGAAGCTCGTAGCTGATACAATGAAGCCCGTATCTAGGAAGAGCTAGCTTTTTATCCGTTATTGCCCTTGTCGATATCTCATGCAAGATTAGTGAGGCGTCCACTGATAGAACATACGTATATGGTTTTCGACACTACGTTGTGCATTAGACTGGCTATTTTTTATTTATCCTTAACAATTCTAGGTCGTTAAATAAGGGCATTGAGTGCGCGAGATATTCTGCGTTTTTTATTAGTCTAACGGCTTTCTTTAGCAAGTTTCAAAGGAGCTTTTTATTATAATTTCTGAGTTTCGCATACCAGGATTCAATTCATTATGAAAGGTATGGGTGTATGAAGGCATAGTAATATAGTTTTTTTTTTATATTTTCCGGAAACATCATAACAAGTTTATGTAATGTTTCAACGTGAATAGATATCTTTTTACATATTTCTGAACAGTGTTTATCCTTTGAAAAAAAATCATCAAACCACTCACCAAGATACTTTATGTTGTTCGCTACACATAGCTTGTCTCCACTGATTGTGATGGGATATTCCACTGTATTTCCTTTTTTGTTTATTTCTGAAGAAGATGCATTTAGTTTTATCGGTATTGAGTGTAAGTTTATTGGATGTAAACCAGTTAGAGAGATTTTCCAAATCTTTGTTGATGGCATTTTGTACAATTTTTAATGTAAAACCTTTATTAAATATCACGGTGTCATCTGCGAATAATAAAGACTTACTGCCGTTTAGGCATGATGATTGATCATTTATATACAGAAGAAATAATAACAGTCTCGAAATAGAACCTTGGGGAATTCCGCAATTTACCGATGATATACATGATTTTGTGTCATTAACATACGTATATTGCTTCCGGTTTTAAGATAACTCTTTAGCAATTTGTGTGTTATTCCTCGTAGACCATAACAGTGCAGTTTCTGTAGAAGTAAGTTATGGTTTACCGTATCAAATGCCTTCTTCAAGGCAATAAAAACTCCAATCATGTAGTTACTTTCGTCAAGCGTTTCAGCAATGTAATTTGCTAGACTATTTACAGCTAGTTGTGTGTATTTATTGTTTTGGAATCCATGTTGTTCATGAGTAATAATATTGTGTTTCTCAAGAAATGATATTAGCCCAGTTAGAAGTACTTTTTCAAAAATTTTACTCAGCACAGGAAGAATCGATATTGGCCGTTAATTTGCTTTGTCCGTTCTGTTACCACTTTTATATATAGGAATTATTTTAGCAATTTTTAAATTATCTTGGAAGATACCTGTAGTGAATGACAGATTAACTACATGTTTCAAAACTGGTGCCAAGACTACATTTTATGATTTTTGTACATATACCGTCGTATCCCACACTTGACTTGTTTTTCAAAGAGTTAATAGTGTTCACTATTTTGGTTTCAGAGACAGGACTAAGAAATATTAGTAGAAATATTATACTTTTAGTTGACATATTGTTCATCGAAATGTAACGGTAGTGTTGGCAGCAAGTTTCTTACCAGTATAAGTAAAACATGTATTAAATTCATTTGCTACTAGCTTCCATTTTTAATAATTGTCCTGCATGCATCAGTAATATTTATTTCCATGTATTCATTCTTTCTGTTTTTATTTAAAACAGAATTTATTACTTTCCATTTCATGCTTGTGTCCGACCCCGCCCGTAACATATTTTGCATAAAATAATTGTTTTTAGCATTTTCTATAAGTTTCTTAAGTATATTACGGTACGTTCTGTATTTTTGTTGAAGTTTTAGATTAAAGGGATTTTTACATTTTTTCCAAAATGTATCTGTTTCCTTAAATGATTTTAGAATAGAGGTGGTAATCCACGGTTGGATTTTTGTATCGTATTTACAGTGCAATTTCTTTTGCTTCGTAGCTTCCTGAACGTACTTTCGGATGGTCGTTTGGAGAACTTGTGAAGGACATGCTGTGCTAAATATTCCAGTTTCAACCCAATTTGTATCGTTAAGTTTCTTTGATAGATTTGAATGATCGTAAGTGATCGAAATAATCTCAGATGTTTGTGTACTTTCAGCTTTTAAGGTTAAAAACATGTATACAGGATAATGGTCGCTAATTTTTGTTATTGCCCCAGAATTTATAGCTACATCTACAATATTCGTGCCGATATAATCTATTATGCTACGAGTGTTGCCACCTACTATTGAGGGTACCGTAATGCCCATTTTTGTATGGTTGCTATTAAACATATTTACGTAATGAGCGCTTTACTTTTCATTGTTCAAATGGGTGTTAATATCGCATGTAAAGATACAATGCTTACCTTCGTCATTGTTTCTGTATAGAATTTTATCGAGACAGTTTTTGAAATTGTTATAATATTTGGAAGGCGATCTACATATTACCCCAATTACTATGTTTGTTTGAATTTTTATTACTTATTTCAATCCAAAGTATTTCACATAATTCTACGCTATTCATTTTATGAAAGTCTTCACGTATACAGTAGTGCAATGAGCTGTTAATATAAAGTCCAACTCCGTCATAGATTATTTACAATCGCATTTTTTTAATATCTTATTTTATGTTCAAATGAATAATTATTTAGGGAAATATACTTCTCTTTCTCATTGTGTACAATATGAGTTTCACTTACAGCAAATACCGAAAATTCTGTTTCCAAATTTGATAAAAACGTAACCAAATTGTCATATTTCGTGCTTAAATTCTGTGTGTTTAATTGAAACAATGACAAACCATTTTCGGCAACGGGAGTAAAATGATGGTAGACTAATTGTTCTGTAGTTTTCAAAGCGATCTTTGTCGCCTTTCTTGTATAAACAAAATAATAATAGCATTATTCCAACTTGAGGGTATTTGGCTCATCATCAAGCACATTGAGAATTTGACAAGTTCCTCTTTTCACCTACCCACTTAAATATTTCTTCTGTGGCTCCATCTTCTCCTGGCGCTTTTCCGTTCCTCATCCCACGAAGTACTTTATTCACTTTTCCTTTCATCATTTTCTTTCATCCACATTTTCTTCTGAATTTTCTTATCCTAGTTCTTCGGAGTAATACAATTCTCTGTAGAAACTATCAAATATTTTTATAATTTCCTCTTCATTTCTGGTTTTGGTTCCGTCAGGTTTCTTGACTGCAATTATTATTTTCATTTTCGATAACTTGAGCTACTGTTTGATTTTCTTCAAGTTCTCATTTTCTCGATTGTATTTGGAACAAGATGTGGTTGTATCTTTGTACATCTTCTCTTATTTCCTTCGTTACTGTTTTATTTAGTTTTATGTATTCAATCCTCTTTATGTAAATTTCCTCTTCTTTCATTTTCCTCCTTTTCTTCATCAAGAGTCTCCTTTTTTCTTTTTGATGCCTGCTATTTCCTTTGCTGTTTCTCTTATTATTTCAGTCAGTATTTCATTTTTGATATTGGCATCTTGTTTACCTTCTAACTCTTCCAAGACGCTGAATCTGTTGCTTAGTTCTATCTCGAATGTCTGTCTGGTTTCGACAGACTGTTTCCTCTCAAGTTTAGTCTTTAGTTTCAACGTACACCTCAGCATCCTAAAACAACTCGAGATTTTGAAATTATTTAGAACACAAACGTCCTGAAGAATTTTCCTGTTATTCGATAATACGTAGTCTGTTTTATTTTCAGTTCCATTTGGGCCTTTGCATCTCCACTTCCTCTGTGACGACTTCTTGAAATATGCATTGGAAATGAACAATATGTTGGCTTCAGAGAATTACACTAACTTCCCTCTTCTCTTGTTTCTTTTTCCATTTCCAAGGTTTCCCACATTCGTGTCATTGCTCTTCTTAGTTCCTACTTTCGGATTCAGAAAGTCACCCATTACAATTTTATAATGTGATTTGCTGCTACCCAAATTCTTTTGTATCTCCTCGTATAGATCTTCGATTTTCTCCTCCTGAAGTGATGTTGTTGAAGCATATTCCAATATAATTTCCTTACTGTATCTTTTGTTTATCTTTATTATTACCCGTGTTATTATATCTCAAATTCCTTTAATTTCTGTGATCCGTATCTTTAGATCCTTATTAATTTTAAAGCCAACGCAGGTCGGTTTTCCATTTTCTGTTCCTTGAACATGTCCGCTGACGGTAGTTAGAACTGTTCATCATTCTTCCACGATACTTCTAATAATCCTATAATTTCCTATTTAATTCTTGTAAGCTAATTCTTCAACTTCTCTAATATGTACTTTCTTGTACAGATTAAGCGCATGTGGGACTAGCGGTTCTTCCGCCCCAGGCTTCAAGTGTCAACGAGGCCCGCGCCGCACAGTAGGACGAAAACCTAAAAGCTGTAACAAAATCCCAAAATTCAAATTTAAAAAATAAACTCGAGAAAAATTTGATGTTATAGTTAAATATCCAATAGACACCAATCAACGTCGTTCGTAGTCCTGAAACGCATAATCAAATGTGCATATACGCTCAAATTTACCTATTAAAAAATGGGAATGTATCAATGTACATTTTCTGTCCATAGCTGCCATTGAGGCAAATAATTTATTTAAAATGTAGTAGATTTTCTAGGTCGGCTATAGTGCAGCCATAACTTTAATGTAGATAAGAGATATATCCTAAGTTTTTTGTAATAGGCCAATATAAACATCAAAATACAAACGTAATATTTTGAATGTTTTTTTTTTCGAAACCATTCAGACGAACAAAAAGACAAGCTCTGTTTTTTCTTTCTTATAAAGTTAGGGTAAATACTTTAAGTTCATCCAACATTTACCTGCCTACAACCTTATGCGTAAAACCACCCGAAACATGAGTAAACGTGTTGCGCGCGTAAATACTTATCGATGGGGTGTATAGAATCTTCAACTTTTCTGAATGAAAGATAGGGGAGAAGTGAAGGACTGGTTAACAGTAGTAACGAAGTAGTGGAATAGAGTAGAGTGGGAGCTGGTGTGCAAGAGTGATAGATTAGACTCTTGTAGTGTCGGAATGGGACACACGCTCTGACTTTTAAGGTGTAAAAGATTATATCATTTCTTCGGTGAGTTCTTATCTTCAAAAAGCAATATAAATATTTCAGAAGGGGGTGATTGTACTTTTGATAAGTCCCGAGTTCTTGTGAACAAAGTGGAAAATTTTCTACGATTTACTAATGCATAACGTATCTGAAATTTTATTTTAAAAAGTATAAATGATGTATTTCGTTAGTCGTACGCCTACAGCGTACCTGAAATGTTACTACAAGTAGTATAAAACAGGTGAATATTTCCAAACGTGTCCTGCAAAAAAAATTGAATTTGAGATATTGGCATTGTTGAGTTGCTCTTATCACTTTCAGATACATTAGTAAGATTTTGGTATTCCAAAAGTCTTCAAATTCGTTTGAATTCCATAAGAAAGTAAAGGACAGAAATATAATTAGCAGTAAAGACTGTATTAATTTTATATTTTCTAATATTATTTTCCAAAAGTAAAATATTGGTCAACTAGAAGCGTATAATTTAAAAATTTGAAATGTACAACAAGTGTTTGTGTCAATTTAATAATATGTATGACGCATGGTCAAAGATCCGTTTCGAAATGGACGCCTGCAAAGATAATTTATGCTACTTTCTGTAATTTTCACATATCTATAGTTTACTAATTCCACATATTTGGTTACGTTTGATCTGGGATGCTTTGAATTAAATTTCTTGTGTTTTATTAATAGTGTTGAATTAACTGTTGACACTGTTGATAATTGCATTGATATAATATTTAGAAATTAATTTGCTTCAAAAGCAAGGAAGCTATAGTATGGATGTCATCAACAGCATTTGTTTTGTACCTGAGGAGACCTCCTTAATCCATTTAATTTACCTCACTATAGCCGAACTTATGAAGAAGCCTCATGTGATATAAGCTATGCCTATAATATACCTTTAAACCCCTCAACAAGATTTAATTAATATTTGCTCAGCGTTTAGACGGTATTATTTTCGCCATATATTTTGGGGGTATATATCTTACTGTTCACCGGGCTCCGACAGAAGTCAATATCTACTTGTTAAATCAGTAGAGTAACTTGATCGTGTCGTGTCGGTGACGCAATAACTATGCCGTCGCAGGGCTCTCACTTACGCTGTAATCGGATGGCTGAAAAGCCCGACTCTCCACAATCTCAACATTAATTGAGGACTTCAAATGGAAAACTATGTAAGTGCCACAAACAAAATTTTACGGGAGAGAGGAAAACAAAAGGTTTCTCCGCCTTGAACACGCGTAACCAAAACATTTTAAGTTGTCAACTATTTGCAGTGGTCCGGAAAATTCTAGATTTTTGCATGTTGATAGGTTTGAAAATTCAAACATTTTAACATCGAAGACGCGATTTTTTTATTTGTGGCACTTACATGGTTTTCCACTTCAACTCCTCAATTATCATATTTTCCGACCTGAACCTCGGATGCCTAAAGACCCTAAAATAAATTCAAGTTGAAATTCAAATCATAACGAGTGAAGTGGACGTTCTTCGTTTAGGATGATGTTCCACTATTCGACCTGCACAGTCATATATATGAACATAATGTAAAAGCTAATTATATTTGTGTATGAACACAAGTATACTAAAATTATGACTAGACTGGAAGGACGTTATTACCTTATAGCCTGCCACGTTAGGATTGGCCGGGCCAAGGATAAGCTTGGAACAGTATTGAAATAACGCGAAATGTGTTAAATGTTTTAAAAATAGCTTAGTAATTAATTGGTAGTAAAATTGAATTTTATAGAGATTCTCAATTGTAAGACAGGATTCATTTTGCTAGAAACAGGTCTGATGAGACGATTGATGACATCGTATGCACTTTAAATATACACACTTTTCTCTGCAGGTAAGGAATAGAGAAGGTAAAGTACTGATAATTGCTTTTATATCTATGTTTCCGGCCGTGGAGCATTGTTGCTTTTAGTTTGTACACTTTACATTCATAAGATAATGGTAGCAATTGGTGTACAGTCAGAGCAGTGAAATGACAGCTGCTCAATTGCAGAATGGTGTTAGGTAAACAAATCACTACTCGTGCCGGGATCCGTGTTCGTTTCTAATAATGATAAAAATAACGATACACGGAGAAGAAGAGGAAGCTGACGTATTGAACGTTGGGATAAGGAAACCATGTTGGAGCCGCCAAGTTAATAACGCTATCCCGCGTCAATATCTTTATGGATTGAATGTCTTGAACAACAGAGATACGTTTGTGGTATACTACAGCCATATTATACAAACATTGGCCACACGCTGAAGAAAGTCATAAAGAACATTGTAGAGAAAAATCGTAGTAATCTAAACTGTCTCTTTAAATATAATGCGTAGTCGCTAGTTACAAGATACAGACTAAGCGCTCCACAGAAGGAACTGCAATTGAATGTGTGTATTAAGGTACTAGGCCCAAGTATGTAACACCCACAATTTGAATACGACGTGACATTCAAATATAGAATATGTATGGATGGCAGTAATACGCTCATAAGTAATTAAGTAGGTTGATAGATATAGGGGAAACATACTTTACACTAAAAATATACTTGTTGGACATAAGAGACATACAATTGATGCAACAAGTAAATACGGGCGGCCCCGTGTAGAACTTTAGGAACCAGATGGAACAAGATGGACAAAATAACACTGTAATTGTGCTTTTATAGAATGAGTTGAATGACTCCTGTAACATTTGCTGTGGTATTTCATATAGTGCTTTTTTTGCTGTACCCCTAGATTGTCATGATTGTACTAACCTTTCACTGGAAGTCTTAAAAGACGACGTTTTAGAGACATTAGGTTATCGCGGAACATGTGATAAAATGTATGAAATATTTCTAGATATACATTCATATCAAGAAACTCCAATAGGAAAATTTATGACCACATATTACGAGGTAGTAACAAATGATGAGTACGTAGAAGCGATCTACGTTGCGCTATGAACAAAGGGCTACGTATATTTTGTTTCCCTTTGGGCTTTGGAGCAGGATTTAAAAAAGCAGAGAATCGCTTCAAGAAAGAAATATATTTTATTTTACAATAGATCTATACAGTTTTTTAAAATTATTATTACATTGAAACCTACAGATTATCGTAGACATTTACGAGGTAAGGTATAAACATAGTTCAATTGTACAAAATATTGTAATTACAGATAAGAGTGATACAAAAAGTAAACTGATAAAAAATACCGGTGTCTAACTTCCAGCATACATTTGTTTTGTAGTTGGATATGGACAAATAGGTACAAAAGAATGTAGTATAACTGGGGGGATATAGTTTGTTGCCGTTGCAAATAAACCTTGTAGGATGAACTGCACACCTTGATGCAAAAGGAAGTTGTGGAACCGCCAGAATATATTTTGTATCGTTGCATATAAACTGTGTAGATTGAATTACGCAAATTGATACAAGCAGTAGTTGCCTAACCACCAGAATACATTTTATGTCGTTGTATATAAACTACGTAGAACGAATTATACAGATTTATACAGTATAAGGTTCTCTAATATGCGGGATAAAGTTCCTCGGCTTTGTAAAGCAATAGTAAGAAACAGAAATGTACAGGTTTTATTTATGTAAAATAAAATCACTGACGTATACAGATATTGTAATGAACAACCACATTTTACATATTGTTACAAGGATAGGAAAAGTATGTTAAAACGCAACTGGATATAAACATATATGAACTAAAAATAAAATTCATACTTTGACATGTCTTGGTTTTCTTAACTACAACCAGGAGACCTGTATGGGACAGTTAAAAACTCTTCACTACTGAGAGAAATATATTCTATATTGCTTGTGTTGTTGTACAACAGCATGCCTTTTGGTTTGTGACTTACACACGATACGGTTGTCTGGTTTTCTAAGAATTTGATTGGGAATAAAAATTTGTTTGCTTTCATATTTTTCGTTATTAAATTTTACATATCCTCAAATGTTATTTCTGTGAGTATTTGGTGAATCAAAATAATACCTCGAATTTTAATTACATGTTAAAGTTTACCTGTAGCTATGCCCTTTAGCTCAAAAGTGTAATGTTTAGAACCGGCTCCAGCGAATATACTCACTTTCCATCCTGGAGAAATTTCATTTTTCAACTGACCATTTTTCAACTGACACCTATAGGTATTAAAGATGGTTCATAACGGCGCCTATCATATATAATACTATGAGTATCACAATACAGGAGCCGTGCTATACTCCTGTACTCATAGCTAACAGTAATCATAGCCTCATACAAACGCAATCGCCCCCATGATGAAATAAACACGGCAAGAATGCATAGGTTTTGTTTTCATTTTCCTAATCCTGATATGAGACAAGTAGTTTATTGCCTAGTAGATTAACATGTTGGATTTCCAAGTGGGAAGAATAGGCAATTTCATTAAAATCTTGTGTTGTAGTAACGCCCTTTTGTTTTGAGAAGGTTACATCTTTGACTCCACTTCCCGAGTAACGAGTTCAAAAATATTTTTAATGTATCGTAGTCCATCATTTTTGTTGACGTTATCATACTCCAACTGAATTCCCTCATGATGGAAAAAATGTTTAATATACTGTTGCCTATCTTCTTCACTGAGACAATTTTCGGGAAAACCAGAGACTTCTTGTTTTATTTTGAGAAACGTACTTACATAGCGCTTTAATAAAGCTTTTGTCATTTGCATTTCCCAGATTTCGTACGTATGGAGAATCACATGACCCTTTTCTTATGCGGCACGAAACTCCGACATGTAAAAGTCAAATTTAATGGCACGTTGCTAGTCGTTTTGAGTACCATCGCCGGTAAGTAAGTCTTCTATACAAGTTCTACAAAGCCGAAATAAAAGTCTGTTATGGGCATTATAATTATTGTAACAGGGGAATGGACAGATCATTAGTAGATAAAACCTTACAAAAGACAAGACCAGGTACTT
>JAGDQP010075848.1:0-10117 GCA_022664845.1 Lepisma saccharinum
CGGAAAATTTATTCTGTGATCGGTTATGTTTTTACTTTGTGATTTTTGTTAATTTGTATCTGCGATCGGCGTGGAAGGAGTCGTATTTAAGTGCATAATTATTTAGTGCGTGGACGTCAAAACCGAGTATGTTGTCTGAAGAGTTCGTTTAGCAGCAGCATCGCCAACTCATCAACAAGAGCCTTAGGTTCTGCACTTCAAAATTTCATCATAGTTTTCTGCACTATTTTTGGAATATTGCAAAGCGCCCGAGAAGAGACGAAATGAGGAGTTATAATAGTCGGCGGAGAATGACGACCCAGCATATTTTTCAGATAGTGTAAGTTGACATTTTTTGTTGCTCTATGTTTTTCGTTGGACATATCACTCTATTTCTAAGGTGCGGTAACTGTCTCGTTCTACTCCTTTCGATAACGCTGATGGATTGATGGCGGTTTCGTAGGATCAATTTATAAGCTCTAAAGAGCAAAGGAGAAAAAACTAAATGTGTGTTCTATCCATTGGATGCAGTATTTATTTACGCGCTTGGGGTCTTGTCCATTTTTGCGTTTGGATGTTTTATTAATTAGGGAATTTGTTCTTTGGGAGTTTTACCCATTTTCACGTTTGAGGGTTTTGTTCATTTGGAGGTTTGTCATTTGTTTTTTTAAATCCATTTTCACGTGTTTTTTTTTGTCTATTCGGATATGTATTCTTTGGGAATTTTGAACATTTTCACGTTTTTTTTTTGTTTTTTTTGTCCATTCGGGGGGTTGTCCTTTGTGAATTTTGTCCATTTTCACGTTTGGTTTCTTTGTCAATTCAGGTTATTAACCTTTGGGGTTTTGTCCATTTTCACTTTTGTTTTTTTATGTTCATTCGAGGATTTGTTCTTTAGGAGTTTTGTCCATTTTCACGTTTGGGTTTTCTGTTCATTCGGGGGTTTGCCCTTTGGGAATTTTGTCCATTTTCATGTTGTCTTTTTTGTCCATTCGGGGATGTGTTCTTTGGTAGTTTTGTACATTTTCACGTGTGAGTTTTTTGTTCATTCTGGGGTTTGTTCTTTGTTAATTTTTCCATTTTCACGTTGGGGGGTTTTGTCCATTCGGGTGATTATCCTTTGGGAGTTTTGTCCATTTTCACATTTGGGAGTTCTTTTCATTCGGGTGTTTGTTAATTGAGAGTTTTGTCTATTTTCACGTTTGGGGTTTTTGTTTGAGGTGATTATCCTTTGGCAGTTTTGTCTATTTTCACGTTTGGGGGTTCTGTTCATTCGGAGGTTTGTGCTTTGAGAGTTTTGTGCATTTTTACATTCGGGGTTTTTGTCCATTCGGGGATTTATTCTTTGGGAGTTTTGTTCATTCGGGGTTTTGTCCTTTGGGGGTTTTGTCTGCTTTCACGTTTTTAGGTTGTATTCATTCGGGGGGTTGTAATGTTTCACTTTTAGGGGTTTTGTCCATTCGGGAAGTTTTCTTTGGGAGTTTTGTCCATTTTTAGTTGTTTTTTTCCATTCGGGAATTTGTTCTTTGGGAGTTTTGTCCGTTTTCAGTTTGGATATTTTGTCCATTAGGGAATTTGTTCTTTGGGAGTTATGTCTACTTTCATGTTTGAGAGATTTTGTTCATTCGTGGTTTTGTCCTTTGGGAGTTTTCTTCATTTCAATGTGTTCATCCGGGGATTTGTCCTTTGGGAATTTTGTCCGTTTTCACGTTTGGGGATTCTAACTATTGGGGGAGATTTGTCCTAGACTCTACAGGGAAGGGCAACTCTAGTTAATTATATAATATCTCGATGTGTTCAATACAAAAAAGAACGGTAATTATACTCAGGTCAATTCATTTCATTTGACTTCATTTGTCATCCTCCCTTTGTCACACTTGATTTCTACATATATAGCCATGGGTTGTGTATAAATTAGAGCCAACAAATTGAAATTTTCTGCGTGAATATTTCGAGTGTATGAGTATATGAATGTGTATCCTGTATATATATATATATATATATATATATATATATATATATATACGATTGTATGTAAGCTCACGCATCTATGCCCTTTTATGTAAACTATTATCTACATGTTTGAGTTTTGTAACGCATGAGAGAGAACAAAAAACACTTTATATGATTCTTTAGTTCTTTTGTTACTTCTTTTCAGTGTATGTATGAACATGTGTGAGTCCTGCATATGTGTATGTATTAGGTTCCAAAAGAAAACACAAAAAAGGGCAAATACAGTATCATTATACACCAACAACCGATCCAATGAATGCATTGGGGTAAATATTAATTAGAGGTCATAATTGAAAACGTGACATTTGATTTTGTGGTTGACAGTCGATGTTGATTCTGTGAACCGTGAAGAAACGAAAGATGAGATTGGGCGGGGTATATATATATATGTGTGTGTGAGAGAGGAATAACAGGTTATGCATGTGTTTATATACACACACATTTTCACTCCACATACACACATATATATATATATATACACACATTCATATCATCAGTATTGGCAATTAATATCTACAAAACACGTTATCAATCACCACTGAATCATGGGATGATTTTCCAATGGAGTTACTGAACTGTGTAATTTTCCAGGCCAACAATGTTAATGAATTGTGGGAATCTAAATGAGATCGCGAATTGACAACATCTCTACCACCACCACCAATATCCACCTAAATGCACACATAAATACACACGCATACACATAAAGTATAAATACAACATACAAATATGGTTGCTCACTATTGCAAAACATGAGAATAATTTTTATTGTTTAGTGCCGTTATTTCTGCTTTAATTCTTAATCTATAGTTATTATCTTCCGCATATTTTAAAGCTTTATCAATTAGTATTGCTTCTGCACATTTAAACATAGTTCGTAGGGTTTATATGATCATTTTATTTAAAAGAAAAGTTTAAAATTTAAGTTCACATTTTCTGAAGTTCTCTTGCGCCTACTCTACAAACTGTATATTTACTATAGATTTATGAATCGAATGGGATCGTCTTCTTTATGCAATAAAACCGAGGCTTTCTAACTCTGTTGGTATTTTAAGGTGAAAAGATTAGGGAAAACTTACTACGTTCAACCACTGTTTTTTAAGTTATTTATATGCTGTAAAGGTACTCTAGCACTTAAGCTCTTCTCACTCTTGAAGGATGACGTTCTTCGGCGAACATTCTTAACCGAAAAAATGGGGATCGTAGTCTTTATCTACAAACGGATTTTGCTTCTTTACTAAATTAGTCAGTTAGTCAACCAATAAAATGTGCAATAATAAATACATGCTTTAGTGGCAAATCATAGTTAACCACTCTTGGTATGAGGAAAAAAGTATACATCATCGATGGTGTACAAATTCGTTGCGGAATAGGCTGCCGAACGCGCCGGAGAAATAAAATCTAGATCTTGCTATTGCCAAAATCATTAACAGTAGAATTGAAGCAGCATGGTACTTTCAAGAATTTCATAGCTGCTTTATCCAAAAATACATATTCAAAATTGTGCTACGGATGCGCAATAGCTTCCGCAAAGGAACTAGAGGATTCGCAGATATTCTCAGGAGTAAAGTTGGGTCGAAATAAACAAGAATTAATGCAACTTTTCGTATGAATAATGATGATAAAGGCAGTGCTGTAGTCCCAAAATTTTTAGAGCATATACGCGGTTTTTTATGGATCTTTAAGCGGGGGCTACATTGCAAATTTTCGGTGTCCCAGGACGACCACCAACTTTTTCTTTTGTTAAATCAACACAACAAACGATGTTGATCTTGGTGATTCAGCACAATGAATGTGTTATCAATATTAATTCACCAGAATGAAGGTTGTCATACTCGAACAATCAGAATCTTAAATCACCGAAATCTACACAAAACGTGATAGCCACCCTACACAGTGAAAATAACTGTGTTAATTCAACACATTGCGGTGTCCCAGCGTGACTATCACTCTCTGTGTTAAATCAAGATAACACACAGTGCTGGGAGAGAAGAAACTTACGGCTGCAGCGAGATTTAAATATGAGTTGCGCAGGTAGAAGTCGAGCGTCTTACCGACTTGGCTAAATCGTCAGACGAGAAGAGCAGTAGATTGAAACAGTATAGAAGATAAAAAAAAGAATGTTGCTGAACCCCCAACACAAACAAAGTTACTCTCACGACTTATACCATGATTTAATCACTTTTCCATTTGTCAATTACGGATCACAATTCCCATTTATTGAGAATATGTTACATTTCTTTGAAAGCAAGTGCAGCATTTGACATGTTGTTATGATAAGAAAGCCGTAATACTGGCCAAGTGTTTGGCTGTCGCCATCTTGCTTGCTATCATAGAAATAGAATATTCTCAATGAATGGGAATTCTGGTTCCCAATTCACAAATAGGAAGTGATTAAACCATGGGATAAGTAGTGCAAGTTACTTAGTTTGTTTTGGGGGTTCAGGAACATATATTTGATCCTCTACACTGTTTAAATCTATAGTGTAGTCGTTTAATTCAAATGGTGTTCAGTAAATATCGTTTGCATCTTGTACCTTTTTTCTCTGACGATTTACCCAAGACAATTCGTGTTCAACATTCGTGTGGAGTGGAGCGCGAACTGAATGCTCCTGCGAAGGCGCAAGTCTAGTTGGGGTTGTGATTAGCAACTTTGGTGTTTCATTCATCTATTGAGTGATTTCTTTTCTTTTTTTTTCAAGTTTGTTTGGTGCTACAGTTGTCATATTAGTTGCAGAGAACGCAGTGTTTTCAATTTTCAAGTGGCTTATTACCAATAAGCAGTATGTCATCAACTAGTCAAGAAGGGCAACGAAAAAAGCTTTTTCACCAAAATACGTTACGCTTTGATTTCTCTACTTATCCTAAAAAACAGACATTTTGGATTTGCAACATTGGCTTGTTAAGCTATTTAACTTATCTACAGATAACGTTGTAAGTCTTGAAGTAGATTCTTACACCTAATCGGTATTTCTTCGAGTAATTTAGTTGATTTTAGCTGAGAAGTTAGTGAATAGTTGTAATAGGCAAGTGGAATTTCATGCTGATGATCAAACGTACACTATTTCGGTGCCTTTAGTAAATGAACAAACAACGGTCATCACTTTACATCCTTTACCTTTGGACGTCAGTGATCAAGAAGTGGCCTTGTCCCCTGCAAGTGTACTCAGGCAAGCGTAAAGTGATTTTTT
This sequence comes from Lepisma saccharinum, assembly GCA_022664845.1. Classification (NCBI taxonomy): domain Eukaryota; kingdom Metazoa; phylum Arthropoda; class Insecta; order Zygentoma; family Lepismatidae; genus Lepisma; species Lepisma saccharinum. Next base: position 5,184 of record JAGDQP010075848.1, read on the forward strand.
CAGTTAAAAAAAACAGGTTCCACCGATGATTTTACATATTTTTGGTATCCCTTCCAACCAACAGACCGAACCCGAAAAGCAACATCCCAGAAATTCCGAAAGTATATCATCGCAACAGTTCAATGGTGGGAAGAATGAAGAGCAGGTACCTGAGCAAGCTGCCGAAGCGCCTTTTACTGCTGCAAAGGGCGAGGTAAGTGTTTTCGAAAGACTTTCTAAACCATTGGACCACCAAGATACTGGAAAACAAAATGAACAATGTACTTTGGGTGTTAATATGAATAAAACGCAGGCCGAGGAAATAGTGCTCCAAACATATGACGTTCAAAATAAACTCGATTCTTTTGAGGAACTCATGGACGTCGAAGAAAACGATAATAACATTTCATGTTCTATCGAATCAAATAGTCAAGTTTTTTCTCCTTGACAAACAAGAAAAAAAGCGAAATACGCAAGAAATTTTACTTTCCGAATCAGTGTCAATTAAAAAAAGCAACAGGATGAAAGTCAACAACAGGTAAAAATGACGAGTCAACGCCAGTATAGGTTACGAGGCCATTCTGTGACTACTCCTGAAGGAGAAAGGAGAGGACTAGGAGTGTACAAGGTTTTTCAGTGATAGTTTCTAGCTGTAGGCGTTTTGTGTCGAAACCACAGAAGAAATGCGTCCCGCAGCTATGCAGTCCTTTAAAGTTATTCTTGGTGTGCTACTGTTGCTCTTTTTTTCTTCTCTCTGTTTGTGTAACAGAGATAATAGTATTTTGTGTGTTTGCAAGATAACGCAGGTTTATACCTATGCTATAGCAAACATTTGTACGAGTTATTCCTCTACTAAATGTAAAGATATACAAACATTTATTCAAGGTTTGGGAATAGATATCTTACATGTTCAAGATATTCAAAACGTAGATCTTAGCACGAAAAGACTTGGCTGTTACAGATTTACGGTACCATCCCAGTGGTCGAATACTCCCTTTTTGTTGTAATGACGTTGTTTTTTCTAATGTTTATGCTTTCCCTGGCTCTCAACATCGGCTTATGAGGGAACGCTTTTTTTCACAAGAGCTGGCTACTTTTTTAGGTTATAAAAATATGCTTATAATTTGTATGGGTGATCTAAATTCATCCGCTTATCATAATGATAGTTTTCCAGGAAATAATTATAGTGATAGTCTAAATCAAATTCAAAAGATCAAAAGGGTTATACTTTTATACATCAAATAGTGAAAGTAGAATTAACGCCATTTATATATCAAAACAATTGGAGGCTGGAATAGAAGGTATTCAATTAATACAAACCTGGGTTTTGATCATTTAACACTAATATGCAAACTTGAAATGCCATCTATCGAACACTACAGACCAACTTTCGTGTGAAGATTTTTAAATAAGTGTTTAGAAAATGATTATTTTCACGCTTTAATTAAACTCACTTGGCAACAATTATAATTACGAAAAGTTAAAATGACATCCTGAATGGATTGGTGGATTTATTGTAAAAAGAAAGTAGTATATGTTATTAAGGAATTTGCGAAGCAACAAAGACAAATAACCAGAGAAGGTTTTTATTATTATTATTATTATTATTATTATTATTATTATAGAATTTTGCAAGAATATGTACTTAAGCTACAAAACGGTGAACCCGTTTTGCATAAAATACATTTTATTCAAGCACAAATTCTTTCAAAAAGGAAAATATTGGTTTCACAGAGAGAAGTAGACTCAGTAAGGATGGTAACAATCAAATACCAAATATTTTGCACGTTAAGAAAGAAAAACAAAGGGCAAAATCTAGTTTCTTAAATTTATATCTGCAACATGATGGGATAATTTATGAAAAAGAACGTGTGTACGAAAAGGTTTTTACCAGTTATAAACATTTTTTTTTTGAAAAGGAAACAAATTATAAAGCAAATAACGAATTTATTATGTCTGTAATTTCATCAACACTAACAACGGAAGATAGAAATAATCTTCAACAGCCTTTTACAAATCACGAACTTCGCCAGGTTTTTAAGACACTTAACCCACATTCGGTCTGTGGACTTGATGGGTTAAATAAATAGTTTTATATAGCATTTAGTGATATCGTACTGCCGGCGTTATGCGAAGTTTTCAATGAATTGTGGCAAGCAAGAGCTTTACCTAATGAATTTACCGATATTTTGGCAATTTTGATTCCAAAAACACCAGGCCAGGCGTCTTTTGACTCTTTAAGAATGATTAGTTTAACTAATTTAGATATCAAGTTGGTGTTAAAATGTATAACACTTCGTTTAATAAACTATTCTGAAAAACTAATTATAAGGTACAGGGGAGGGGTCTTAGTGGCTCCACTCCTCTACATATTTTGTTAACGGAATTACGAGATATCATTCATTTGTTGAAAGCATTAGGCATACCTGATTCTTTGGTCAATATCATAGAACTTATGTACAAAAATAGTCAAATTCAATTAAGATTAAATGGACGAATCTCATCTGGTCTTAAAATGAAGAAAGCCATTTCACAAGGTGGCACAGAAAGTTTATTCCTTTTTACGGTTGCTTTAGCGCCATTAATTATGAAAGCTTATTCTATGATCCAACGTAATTCTGGTACTTTTAAAATGATGTCATATGTTGATGATATTTCCTTTGTAATTAGGTCGACAGTAGAAATGCTTAACATTAAAAATTTGTCTTTTCAATATCAAAAAGTAGCAGGCATCGAGCTCAATCTTACAAAATCCAAAATTTTGTATTTTAAAGAGGAACAGATAACAAATTATCAACAGTTGTTTTTACAATGAAAACTCAACATAAAATATTGTTTCTTTTGGGCCAATACAATTAAAAAAACAATACAGCTTAATGAGATCCATGTACTAGGAAAAATATGTTCAGTACTCATAAATCATAAGTTCAGTTATAACAATACTATAGACAAAGTGAATTTTGTTAACTCTTTTGTTTTAAGTAAGTGCTATTACTGGATATTTTATTACCTTTTTCTCAACTGTTTTTGGGCCAAAATCAACAAAATGATAGGTTATTTTTTATGGCAAAGTCTTCCTTTACGCATTAAGCGTCAGCAACTAACCTTTCCTTATAAAGAAGGTGGTTTACGACTAAAAGACCGACAATTACAATACTCTCACGTTACAGCGTACTTTAAAAATCATTTGTGAATATTATGAAAATTTTTCATATGGCCTTTTTCAAAATGTTTTATTTTTGATTGAGTTAACAGCGCCGGTGGATACGCATAAATGGAAGCACCTAATTCCGTATTTAACTGATATTTTTTATAGATATTACATATGCTCTGATTGAAAAAAAAAAAGAAATAGAAAATCTGTCCACGAAACTTTTGTATCAAGAAATTGAAAAGAATCAAAATTTGTTAGTACGAATTACTGAAAAATATAGGCAATATTAGTGGTCTATGATTTGGTCCATTCTAGAGCAATTAAGGGGAGAACCTTCTATACATCAATCCTGGTATTTTATTGTTAATGAAACTTATCCTACCGGCGATTTATTATATAAATATGGTATTATTCATGTTAATAGATGTACAATATGCGGCGAAGAAGAGTCTATCAAACATAAACTTATCACACATGTAAACAAGTAGGTAATATATGGAAGGAATATTTAACTATTTTTGGTAGGATTATAAGACAGCCTCCCCATAGTTTAGAATTTCATAATCTCATTCCGTTTCCATATTATGCATACTTTCCTCCAAAAAACCGTAATTTTTTAATTTGGTTAACACCTACAACCATATATATTATATTGGAATTGAAGTATACAGATTGTGTTGAATTGTATAAAAATACTTCATTGTTAAGATTGTTTGAAATCTCACACGATTGTCGACTAAAAATATATGCTAACTATCATAGAGCAATCTACTAATGGGAATCTTATGTTAAGTTTATATTTTCATCGTGTATTGTTGTATGTAAGAGGTAATGTATCTGAATCTTTATCGAGAAATAAAAAAAAAAGTCGCTAAGAAGCTCGACTTCTAACTGAGTAATCCATGTTCAAATCTCGTTGGAGCCGTAATTTTTTCCCAAGTACCGAAATCAACACCGTGTGTTGTGTTGATTTAACACACAAAAAGTGGTAGTCACGCTGTAACACCGTATTGTGTTGAATTAACACAGCTATTTTTTGCAGTGTATGTTACCGAAAACTGTTGTCTTAACACAACCACTTTTTTGTGATGTTTCCATTAAATATAAGGATGAAATAATTTAATTTCTACAAAGAAAAAAAGTCAAATTTTTTCGATTATATTCCAGTGAGGCAATAACAACGAACTTATATGCATAACTTATTACGTAGAGATAAAAAGAAACAATAAGATCGTTGAGATTTTGGCACAACTATCAAGCATCTATATCACGTAACAATCAGTTACAATTCTATATGTCGACTCCAGTAACCAAAAGATACAAGTGACATTGGGCGCATTCAATGGAAGCGCTGAGAGAGTATTATAATCGTATTAGTTGCTACCTATAGGCAAACCAATAAGATTCAAGTGCTTTCTCAGCGCTTAGTGCTACATTAGTCAGTTGAATGCGCCCATTGACGAATAAAAACAAATGAAGTAATCTTTTATATATAACCCGAAATATAAATGACACAAAACTGTTATACGTGAAGGTACAAGGTTTCTTTGTAGAAAATATAACAGTTTGGTGTCAAATATTTCGCGTTTTCTTTATTTAAATAAAAGATCACATCGAAAGTTTTTGTCCGTCAGTGTCACTTCTACCCCTTTGTTTCTGGAGTCGATATATAAGACTTACTTGCTTTGTCCGTTACACAGCTATACAGGGCAGAGACCTGCATGGGCCGAATGTTTCGGCCCAAGCCCAATCTGAAACATCATTTTGAGTCTAAAATCAATGTAACTGTCGAACGTTATAG
>JAGDQP010075850.1:0-10117 GCA_022664845.1 Lepisma saccharinum
GATTTTCACACTTTTTCAAACGTTTTAGATTTTTTTGTCCAACCCCTGTATACTGTATCCCATTGTCTTGACTGCGGTTTTTATACTGAATTCCACTTTCCAGACTGCGTTTCCTTTATATTATTATTATATTCAGCTCAATTTTCAACACAAAACACAATTTAAAAAGCCTGTTTGCCTCTACTAGCGCACGCGCAGAGCGTCGTCAATTGTTTCTGATCTGGACATCTTGTTTTAATATACCAGCAAATTGTGTGCGTGTGTTCAGTAAATTTCTTGTCTACAACTGAAGGCGGGTAAAGCCGAAAATTGTAAGTGACTTTACATAGTTGTGTGTGTAACTGTGTTGTGATTTTTGTCAAGATACTACGTAAGTACATTTTCTTACCTTTCTATTAAAATTTCACCTATTATAGTGCATATCCGACCTTCTTCTTATATATATATATATATATGGTCTAGCGGCTACAGTTGCTGACCGATGATCTTGGGGTCCCGGGTTCGATTCCCGGATCTGCCAAGGGATTCCTTTCCAAAGCGAGACGGTCTGGAAGGAACGGTGCTCACCTAGCATCGTGATGCAATTGGAGAGCTGCTGTGACTACAAGACAGAGGCGATCACATTTCAGAGCTTCGGCTTTCCTCTCCCAACCCGTCTGATCAGCATGCGAGCAGTAGACCAACTCCTCGCTCCAAGACAGGCCTCATCCAGTAGTCGATTGCATATGGATGAATTATTGTATCAAAACGAATGACAATGATTAAGGATAATGAAAAAAGCAACAGGCAAGAAGTTAGTGATTCGAGGAAACATCCTACATGATTCGAGGAAAGATCAAAGAAAAATGACTTATGGTAAATCTCAAGCTAAAACCAACTCAGTTGTTGATAAGAAAAGAGCACTTTTGTAACACAGTTCCATCCAGATGTAGAAGAAAATGAAATTGGAGAATTAGTAAAGGAACAAAATATACCTGATGTAAAATGTACAAAGCTTAGAACAAAGTATGATACTTACTCTTCATATCTAGCTAAAGGAAATAGATCACAAAGTAGTTAGAAACCCAGCAATTTGACCGGATGCAATATTGATTGGTCCATTTTATGCTAAATTAAAAGAAATGAACAAAATCATTCAAAATTTGTCTAAGTTGGATAATACTAATAAGATAAAGATGAATGAGTTTTATGGGGGGTAACAGCACTATGGCTTACGCCCTTCCCGAGATAATACTAATGGATGACTTGAAAATATGGTATCAGAATGTAAGAGGTTTAAGAACAAAGAATGAAATGTTTTTCTCCTCAATTGTTTGTAACAATTATGATCTAATTTGCGCTATAGAAACTTGGTTTTCGGATCAACAAATGAATTCAGATTACTTTACAACTGCTTTAGAGCCGTTAGACAACATAGTAATCTTCATTGTGAAAGAGGTGATGGAGCTTTAATTGCCATTAAAAGAAGTATAAAAGCTGTTGGAAGAATAGATTTAGAATTTGTAAATGAATGTATATGGATAGAAATTGAATATGGCAGAAAGAAGAAACTATTAATTCCATGTCTTTACTTATGTTCAAATACAAGTTTAATAGTTTTTTTTTAACTTGCAAATTATGAACATGATATCTTAATGATGGGAAACTTTAACATATCAAAGGTCGATTGGGTTAATAGGAACTTCGCTGATGACATTCAAAGTGTAAAGGAAACTGTTTATTTGATTTATTAGAAGACTTTGACCTAGATGTAGATGAAAATTGTAACGAGAGGGATTTAATACTAGCAAATTTTACTATTCAAACTTGTAAGTCCATTGAACATATGGTCCTTCCAGACCAATATCATCAACCAGATGAACTTAACACTATGAATAATCGTCTGATTTATATGTGTCACGAAGGAGATAATATGTCTTTATATGATCAGATCTGTGCTATTGATTGGATGAACATATTACTTAATATTGATTTGGATGATATAGTCTTAAAAATGGAAGATATAAAAATGTGTATTAGTGACAATATTAGGAGGAAAAATGTACAAACTACTAAATACCCCTCATGGTATTCTTCGAGTTATACGAACTCTCTAAAAGGAGAATCAGCCACAGAAGATGTATAAACAATCAGTGGAACAAAGTGGCCACTTAAAATTTTCAGGTAAAAATAAAAAATTCTTCTTTAAAAAGACAGAAATGAGCTTGTTAACAAACCTTAAAATTTTTGGAAGTATGTTCGAAACTCTACCAAAAACTTCATAAATACTAATGAAATCTACGTTAGGGACAAAATAATGTTCAAACCCGAAGAACCAGTGCATCAATTTAGTGATTTTTTCAATTATTATATCAAGTTTGTGCTTAACAAAATGTTGAATATTCTAACTCTACTGACAATTTTTCTTCAGTTAATTTAACTCTGCCTGTGATTACAGTTGATGTAACAAATGTAATAAAATCTTTGAAGCCCCAATTTTCCTGTGGTTTAGATTTTATACTTACTTTTATAATAACGGGTATTAGTAATGTGATTGCATCAATATTCAATTCGAGTATTAACTTAGGGTATTTTCCAGAATCTTGGAAAGTGGTTGCTGTGTCTGCAATACCAAAGAAAGTGGGAAAAACATTGAAGATTTTCGCATAATCTCAATAATTGATGGAATACCAAAAATATTTGAAAAAATAATTTATAATCACATTTTAAGTGAAACAGATATACGTATTTCATCCAGTCAACATAAAGAGCAGATCGACAATTTCAAATCTTGTTCAATCCTTAACGTTGATAAAGTTCCACATGAACTATTATTAAAGCACTTTCTCTTTATAGATTCTCAAATTTTTTATGTAGAATTGATGAGATCATATTTGACACATAGGAAATTCATCGTTAGATAGATGAGAAAATTGTGAAGTACCAAACAAACAATAGAACTTAAATGTATGAGTCATGTTTTAACCAGATGGTTGGCCCTCCCGTTGGTGCGGGGTCGATAAAATATGTTTGCAACGCTAACTCCTAGTTTTACAATCAACCGCTAAGCTTCTAGAAAACGCTAAGATGAGGCCAAGTCATAATTTGCAATGCAAAACTACTTTGGTCTAATTCTGTGACCTTACATTTACAAATTCCATAAAGTTTTAGTGAGCTCCGATTAAATTCATCTCGAGTAGTGAACAGTCACTCGACTCGACCCACGATTGTTTAAGTAGTGACTCGTCTCAACTCGAGCAGGTAACTAGTGGCTCCTGGATGTGACTTGAGTGTACACGAGCACCTACTCGGTCAGTTAACGCTCGACTTTTCTGAGCAGACACTAGATTAAACTCACTCGAGTATCAGTGAGTAGTGCTCAAGCTATTTAGAAAAAGGAGGTCTGGATGAGTATCTTGTTGTGTGTTTGTTTCATGCTTGCATATTATTAGTGTGGAATCTATATTACTGTTGTAAATTGCACACTACTTAGTAACCTGTTTTCAGCAAACATAATTATATACAAGTTATCGTACTTTCAAACGTATGAATGAACGGGAACTTCGCTTAAGTTTACTAGTAAACATTCAAGTAGCAGTTGACTGTCTTACATTCTCAAAATATCTCCGGACATCACTTAAGGCATCGCCAAGCCACTGCAGTGTTCACCTTTCAGCAAAACTCAGAACTAACCAATTAGTACGGGATCTAAAGGGGGTTGAGCATGCACTGAAAGGTTGACGCAAATTTATTTTTGATTGTTGTTCTGGGCACTTAGGCGATGGTAAAAACACATGTCGTTACACCCCGCGTGGTCGACAACGCGGAGAGAGGTGGGATATGAGGTTGCGCTATTTACTTGAACGTTTGTATCTTGGGAACGAATAAAGGTAGAACAACGAAATAAAAAACTGTTTTACTTACTTTATTACAATACCATACTTTCTTCATAAAAGTTACTTCATTACAATACCATTAACCATACTGTGAACGTCTCGCTTCGTGGGGGATTATTGTGTTTAATTTAGAGAGAAATATCTCACTATTTTTGTGGGGGCATAAATTATGTAGACTTAGGTTTGATTATTTGGGGGCTAAATGAAATTACTCAAGCGTAACTCAGATAAAGGGTTGAGCGTTCGCAGTAACGAAAGGGACGTTCAACGAGAGTTAAGTAGAAATTAGATCTAAAATAATGGTTTCTTTCGGGATGGATTAAGTTCTAAATTTTAGGAATAAAAAGTATTACAAGATTTTACATTTCCCTTAAAAGGCGCAGATTCTCAACTCGAAGACTAATTAACATTAAGTTACGGCACACACTGTAGAAATAAATTCAATTCTAAAATAATTAACAGAGCACAAGCATCGTTCAGGCAATGATACTATTTAAGCACTAATGTTTAAAATCCTTGAAACATACCTTAGAAAATGAAGTTGGAAGTTGTGTTCTCTTAAAGGCTTCTAAAAACTGTATGGAAATTGACTGTTTCTTTTGGAAGAGAAAATAACGATTTCAAGACTTCCTTCTATAGACTTCTTTGCTGTCGTGGATAGCCGGAACAATTGAGCAGTAAGAAAGCACAGAGCCTAGCAGCGTAGAGCAGTGCAGAGCAGATCTATTGGCTCGTCAGGGCAATAAAAAATACGGTTTTTGAGATGATGAAATGATCGAGGTTATTGTAGTTCATTGCTGTTGGTTGTGCGTATTGGTGTTTGCACGTGATAATCGGATGATTTCCTGTAGGTGCCAAAGATGGCCGCTTAAAGGAAAGTAGAACGATGCTGCTACGTCATAATTTACATAAGTGTGTGTGTTATTCCATATACTCAATGCTAGAGGAGAGCGCGTTGAAAATCTCTGCCCGCCATTTTTATTATTCCTTAGAATTTACAACAAAATTAAATATATTTTTAAAATGAGAGTTAATTATAGAAATTTGATTGCAATAATTGAAAAAAATAAGAATAAATACAAAATTAACAAGAAATGACAATGAGAGTCGATCACATTTGCCGCTCTTTAAAAAATAAATTTTACTGGGATACCCTAGTGGTGTTCTCTCTCTCTTTCGTTGGATTTGGTTTGGTAGGAAGTAAGCAGTATCTCATTAAAATAATAGAAAAGTCATGTAAATTACTATTGAATTTTTTTTTCTGTTTGTTTCATTAAAATGTTGAAGAAAAGAAAAGAAAATAGTAAAAGGAACAGAAAAATTCGAACAAAAATAGCAAGTGGTGTCGTGAATAAAATATACTATTAAATATAATTTCTTCTATAAATTAAATTAAAATTGCAAATGAAATAAAGTATAGAACCAAAGAAAAGGTATAGTTTCTTGGATTACAATAAATGCTTAAATAAATTTGCACTAAACCATAAATGCTCTAAATATAACTATACATATATTTCATAAAAAAATTAACCTATCTTACAAAATTATTTTAAGGGAAAATGCATCTTTTTAAATGAAATGTATTTCGTGTCAATAAAATGGGTTGGTAGGTTGATGGCGTATGGGTCGATTTGACAACGGTTACTATAAAGATTTTTTTTACTATAAAAATTAAATGCGGTTATACTATCTATTCTACAGGTACATAAATTAAAATAAAGCAATGGAAAACAAAAATGTGTTCACCTTGTAAAAATGCAATGTGAAACACTAACATGTTCATCTTGTAAAAATGCAATGTGAAACATTAATATGTTCACCTTGTAATAAAAATTACTAAAATAGTGGATAAATATTGAATACATAAAATGTATAATACATATTTACAAAATTGGAATGGGAGTATAGGGTCATAGCGTTTAGGCATAGGTACTATACGGTAATTCCGGTAGTGAACTTAATGTTCTTTTATGGTATAAAATATTTGGTGTTATAAAAGTAGAATTTTCTTATCAGTATGTGGTCGGAAAACATGGCGGTACATAATTACTGTATGTCCGTCTCTCTTTCGTATATCGTTTATATTTGTAAAGATGTTGTATAGAGGTCGGTTGAATGGAAAGTTCGGATGTGAATGAAACTGATTAATATTCCTATTGAGGTAATAATAATCTTAGATAAAACATTGATCGGCTTGTAATCGTGTTGTAAAAATGGCGTCGGTGTTTTGACGTAAAGAGAGTTAAAATACAAGGAACATGGGTGGAAATAATATTTAATTGTTAAGTTTAATGAATAATTATGCAAAATTCATTCTTGGAATGAATATTAGAAAAAAATGTGGCGTTTGTCTGTCACAAAACAGTTTAAAAGAATAATAAAGAATAATTTGTATTAGTTCGTATTGCTGATTAAATTACGTGATTTATAGGAAAGAAAGAAATGTATTATTATTATTATTAAATGTCAAATTGTGTCGTAAGAAAATTTAGTAAGAGGTTGTTAGTGGTGGGGTTTTAAATGTGATAGTCGTCTAAGCGTCATGTTGTCATTTAAAGAAGCGGTCAGTTGAGGTCATACACCTCAAATGATAAGGGGATTTAATTTTCAATTTTTCCTTTCCGGGATTGTCAGATGTGAGATGGTGAACTTTCGTTGTTCCCAACGCGGTAAATATATATATGTTATTAAAAAGGTGGGGAAGTTATATTCGGGTTGACTAATTAAAATTAAAAGGTAAGCAGTTGGAAAATGTATTAAAGGTATTCTGAAATCTAGATTCTAGTTTCAATTATGGTGCCTATGTGGCTTTATTGGGATCGGGTTGTGTCCATCAATAACCTGTTCTACGGTAAAAGACATAGGATTTGCGGAGAGGTGGACGATGAATTATTCGGATTTATTTTGAGTTCTGAAGTTCGGAATAGCTTAAAAGAATCGTTCTGTTACACGGCTGCAACAGAAATGAGTCCCGCTAGGTTTGATGCCTGCGTGACCGAATTTTTCATAATGATGTTATTAAACGTGAATATCATCAAGGAAGAGGCTGGCTTTAACTTCTATGTGGAACACGAAAGAAATGAAATAGGAGTAAGGCTAACTTACGTGTATCTGATCTAAAGGTAATTAGAATATTGCGTATCTTTTGTTTTCGTTTTCAATATATTGTGCCAATGTTTGTTATTGCTGTAATGAACTATTGATATGATTTTAATGAAATTATACTAAATCCAAATTTTTGTTCTTTTTCTCGTTCTAGGTAAGTGATGAATTTTCCTAATTCCATACTATTGTGGGAAATATCATGAACTTAACCATGATTTAAAAATGAAGGTAAGTTTTAAGAATAGTCGAATAGTTCGAAACAAATTCGAATTCAAATATTTCGAAATTTTTAAATGGTTACAATGAGTTGATTGTCTATTCTACCATGATTTCGGTTTGTCTCTGCGTCGCGTGTCTGTAATTTCAATTTGTCTAAAATAGTCGTATTTGTCACTATGTGAAGGTCGTCATAATCGGTTTGATTTTTCGAAAAGTTATGATTTTGTCTAAAATCATGCGAATTGGATAAAATTTTATTTCTTGGTATATCTAAATGTACTTTATCGAAAATGGAAGTCAAAATCTGTTTGTCGTTAATTTTTGTGATGGGGTATGGTTAACGTTTGGGTGGGTTATATTTTCCTTATTGTATATTTCAATGCAATGGTATTGAAATATCGTCTTCACTATAATTTATAAATGGAAGAAAATAAGTCTGTATTTGATTTATTCTAAAATGGTTCCTTTATTTTTGTCCCTTATTTTCGTGCGGTTTTTCCTGTGGTTTTGCTTTTTCATAATGAATTTGTTTGATTTTCTTTTTTTCTTTTTTTTTTGCTTTTCGGTTTCGTATGATATTATATAGGTTTTTCCTATTTATGATCACGGTGCAGGATAAATAATATGATATTTGAGGTATTAGTTTCTAAAGTTATTGTTTCAAATATCGGGGGGTTGTTTGAATTTTCTAATAAAAATATTAGTCCATAGTGGGCTTTTTTTGTATGTATGCATGCATTATTTAAATCCATAGTAGGTATTTAAATAACAATGAAATCGTGATCATGGTTATTTAATTAAAATAAAATGTGTAAATCTTATGATTAAACGGTCTCTAACGACTTTGTCGATAGGATCCTTATATAATAAAGTAGCGTAAACAACTTAGTTGTTTCCTTAAAACTAATAATGGTCATTTTTAGTCTTTAGCTAAAATCTAAAATTTGATAAATTTATGACGTGAAGATTTTTTTTTTCGTAGTTAGGGAAATCATAGTCGTACGAATAATCATTACATGTTGTAAAATGAGAATTTATTACTTCGTAATATTCTCTAGTTCTCAAGTGTACAATGAATCATCATTCTAAAACATATAGTTCGACGTCTTAGCAGAATTCAGCTTATCACATGTCTGTGAGTTAAATAACAGTTGTATTTAATGAGCATCATCATTCCTCACAGTTGTGAACTACATATTTCAATGTTTGGATTATTCACAAAAGTATGATTGGGGTTAATTATACACGATCAATATTTTAGTTTGGTTAAACTGTAGTTTAACTTTTCCCATTCTATTTCTTAATCAAATTTTGTTTTTTTGAATAAGCGTAACCTAGTTACATCAACCTCAAGTTGTTTCGGCGTGCCATGTTTAGTTAAGAATTCTACAGTATACCGATTTCCGGAATTTCGCGTGATGACTTTTGCAAGAATATTAAAATGATTCGAAAAAATGTTAGAAGTGCCTGGAATTACGGCTAGATTTTCTAGTAAAACTGCGTCACCTGCTTTGAATTCTAAAATCTTGCCTTGTTGTTGTAAGCGTTTGCGTGTTTGCAAGAATCTTGCCTGAACCTTTTGAAATGCTTCCGTACGTATCGTTTCTAACAATTTGATACGATCGTCGTTATTAATATTGTCATATGGAAGATTCATAAGATTTTGAAAACTCAAATTTGGTTCCATTCCGTAGAGTTTGTAAAAACTCGATGTATCAGTTACAGAATTAATTGCACAGTTCAATGAAAAAATGCGTTTGCAAAACTGTATCCCAATTTGTACCGTCTGCTTTAACAAAATGACGAAGGCTCAGTTCCAATGTCTGGACCTGTCGCTCTATGAGATTTTGGAAGTGCATAACATACTTGTATACCTAGGGAGCTTGCAAATTCTTGAAATTTCTTGCTGGTATGATATGATGCCATATCAGTGTAAATTTTCTTTGGTACTCCAAAATAAAGTATGAAGTCGTTATAAATAAAATCTATAACAGCTTCAGTACCAAGAGATGGTATTGCTTTTCTTATTGGTATCTAGTACACAAATCCGTTAGCAAAATGATAAATCTATTTCCTCGTGGTGTTTTTCTTAATGGACCAATTTCGTCTAGGAAAATAACTGACAGTGCTGGACACAGTTTATATGTTTGGGGAACAGGTATTAAATGTTCCCGGGATTTCCTAGTTGTCTGGCATATTAAACAGCTATCGCACGATGATTTTATGAACCCTTTCAAACGGGGAATATAAATGCGTGATAGAGCTAATGCATATGTGCGCGAAAAAGAATGATGTCCGGCCGTGGGTAAAGCATGTAGTAAGACAAATATTTTGTCTCTCAAAACATGTGGAATACAAATCAAAAACTTGTCTCCATTGGGCATTCGATGCTTTCTGAAGAGCTCTGCTTCCCGAAGTACATAGTATTTTGCCTGTTTTTGCGTGATTTCGTCGCCTATTTCTTCACCTGAAAGATGTTTATAAATGTCACCAAAATATTTATCATTACGTTGAAGATTACTGATGTTTGCCAAGTTTTCTACTTGATTTACTGTTGTTGTTGCAAAACATTGTAGATCTTTAAACTGAAAGTCTGTTGATTTGGGTAAAACTTCTGTATATCTACTCAAGCCATCAGCTATATTACGTCCTGAAGGAGTGAAAATTGGCGTGTAATCATATGATGATAGTTCTATCTGCCATCGTACAAGTTTTGGCGGTAGTCGTTCCTGTGTTTGAAAAAATGTCAAACTACGATTATCGATGAAAAGAAAAAAATGTCTGCCTACTAAGAAGTAATAAAAGTTACGAAAACTTGCAATTATACTCAAAAGTTCAATTTGGTATATTGGAAGTCGTCGTTCAGCATCTGTTAATAATCTGCTGAAGTAAGCAATGGACCACCAATTAGAATCTAT